>CATIWO010112078.1:0-60334 GCA_949673435.1 Macaranga tanarius | reverse complement strand
GGAGTTTGTAGAATTGCAGCTTTCAGCTGTAAGAGAGAGAAAAATAGTGATAATTTTCATAGAATTGGAATTGGAGGGAACAAATGGCAATAGCAGTTGTAAAGTAGAAGTAGTAGGCTTATGGACATCCATTTTTAAATGGAATAATAAAAAAAAAAAAAAAAGGTTATAAAAAATGGCAAGGAGAGGAGCAGATGTTGAGAGGTGAGGGTGCAGAAGGAGAAGGTAAGAAATGCTCCAAGCATCTCAAAGCAACAATTTCTCTCAGCCTCATCATCTCAATTTCAATTCCAATTTCAATTGAGACTGATGGAGTAATAATAATTAATTAAATGAGGAGAGAGAGAGAGATTGATAGAAAAGAAAAGATGTGGCTACATATTCTATTCCATGAGTTGTAGCAGAAGCAGATTAAGCAATTTGTTTCATTTTTAATTTAATAGAAAGAGAAGATGAGATGACATGTCGAAATATTATTGGTAGACTGACATGGCTCGGGTGACATGTGGGCAGGGCATTACGAAGTCAATTTCTTTCTCCTTCTCTTCTCGGAATGCTATATAATTCAAAACACAGATCTAAATCTAATAATAAATTATTATGCAAAATAAATAAATAAATAAAATTAGAGAGGAGAGGAGAGGAGAAGAAATTTGATAAATATGAGGCAGCGTGTTATGTTGTTGGTTCTCTAATTAATTACTAATCACCCGCCTTAACAGGAGAGGTATAATTGCAGAGACGACGACGACGACGACGACGAAGAAAGAGAAATTGAAGAAGAAGAGCGTCTGTCTGTGTCTGTTGGAGGTATGCATGCCGATCTTCCTTTTCCTCTCTCCTCTTCCATTCTCTTTGTTTGTTATGAGATAGATAATCGATTGCTTTGCTACCTTCATTTTCTTTTCATTTCTATTTATATATATATTTTTTATTCTGATTTTATCATTTATTTTCCGATTACTTCTTTCTTGAGGAGAGGAGTCAAAATGTGTGATATGTTTCTTCTTTAGATCTTAGGGTTTGGTCGCTGAGCAAATGTTTCTTCTATATCTATATATAATTCCACCAATTCCCATTCCCATACATTCCTTTTTTCTTCTTTCATTCTTATCATCGCATGCTCAACACAACTTTTTGCTATTGTCCATAATCACACTTCTCCTTTTCAAAGGAATTAATTAATTGCTCACCTCCTGTTCCTGTTTTTCTTCTGCAGCTCTGCTCATCACCACCACCAGCTTCCCCCATTTTCTTCCATCTTCTTATGCTTCTCCACTGAAACGCTCCTCCTTCACTCCCACAACTTTCTCTCTACTTTCAAAATTCAGCGGCCCAGTTCTGGGGGCGACCTGCCCCTACCCCTTGATTACCCCCCTTTTCCTGTTGCTCGAAGGGTCAATTCCTCCAACGCAATGATGCTCCACGATGATGTTGAGGGTGGCAATTTGGGGCCTTTCCAGGACAGGCCTAGGACCTTCCCCAATATGCGTACCAAACCATACACCCCACTTGTGAGTAACTCTCCTTCGTGCATTTTTTATTTATCACTACATTTCATTATCATTATCATTCAACAACTTCCACTTGCTTTTGTCTGCTTTCCATGCACATCTAACCTTGCGTGTGTACCTATACCATCTTAACAACTGCCTGCCAGTGTGCTCTCTATCTGCCAGTAATTAGGCAAAGACGTGGAGATAATTCAACTCTTGCCATTTTCTTTCACACTATGCATGGATTGAGGAGAATATAAAGGGAAGGGAAGGGAAGGGAATAGGAGGGGAATTAGATTTTAGGTTATTTGGCTATTAAAAGTTAATAGAGGGGAAAATGAATTGAAGGGGAATTATTTCCCCTCATTCCCCTTTTTGGAGGTGAAATTGATTACACTCCAAATTGGGGTGTAAAATATTTCAACCCCAAAACATATTGTAATTTAAAATTATATTTTCTTTTCAAATATTTCCCCTTCTTTCCCTTTTTTTTTTCCCTTTATTAAGTTACCAAACACAACAATATCTATAATTTTTATTCCCCCTTTTCCCTTATCTTTAAAAAACCTTCCCTTCCCTTCCCCATGTAGTTGCCATGCATAGTGTCATAATATTTGTTGCCATTGTGATCTTTCCCCTCTTACTTCCGTGGGCTAAATCAGTTTTCTCCTTTTGCAGATTTTTCGAGTTCTCATGGGAATAAATGTTCGGGTTCTTTTTGTTCTTTTGCTCTTGGGTTTAGGAGTAATTTTTTACATTGGAGCAAGTACTTCTCCAATCATTGTGTTTGTCTTTACAATTTGTATCATCAGCTTCCTTTTTTCTATATATCTCACTAAGTGGGTGCTATCAAAGGATGAGGGACCTCCTGAAATGGTTCAGGTATGTCATCTCAAAAGTTTTTGGTTCTAGACACCGATCAGTATAAAAAAAAAAATGAAAAACTTGAGAAGAAACTGGTATCACAATTTTTGGACTCACTGGATTCTTTTCCTCAACTTGTTTAAATACCTCTAGATATCAGATGCAATACGTGATGGAGCTGAAGGCTTCTTCAGGACTCAGTATGGGACTATCTCGAAGATGGCAATGTTGCTTGCCCTTGTGATCCTCTGCATATATTTGTTCCGCAGTACAACGCCTCAACAAGAATCTTCTGGCCTCGGGAGGTGATAACATATGTCAAATTATCTATGAAGCACAATGCACATAATATGCTTTTATGTTTTATCTGCTATCACATTCATTTCTGGCTCTGTTCATACAGGTCAACATCTGCATATATCACTGTTGCTGCATTCCTGTTGGGGGCTTTATGTTCAGGCATAGCAGGTTATGTTGGAATGTGGGTGTCAGTTCGCGCAAATGTTAGAGTTTCTAGTGCTGCAAGACGATCAGCTAGAGAGGCATTGCAGGTTGTGCCTTTTATGGTGCATTGTCTTCTTAACCGTTGGAGAATTATGTCATAACTGGAAAATTTTATATGCAGATAGCTGTACGTGCTGGTGGTTTCTCTGCCATTGTGGTTGTTGGTATGGCTGTAATTGGTATAGCCATCCTTTATGCCACCTTTTATGTTTTGTTGGGAGTGGATTCTCCGGGTTCAATGAAGGTTACTGATTGTACGTCACAGCTCCCTTTTTGTTTGATTAACAGTAATGAATCTTAGTATATTAAAAAATGAATTGATTTTATGCCCATTTTGCACTCTCATATTGTTTTGCTCTGTGAATATTGAAGTTTGTTGTTACGCTCATATTCTGAAGAGGTTATACTAGCAGAAGTTGATGCTATTTTAGTCTGGCTACTATGGCATTGATATAGTTGGTGTTGTCTATGCAAATTGCTCCAAGACAATAAGGTCATGTTTGGTGCACATTTTTCCCTTACTGAATCTTGAAAGGAAATTATCCTTCATGAGAAGCTAGATAATTCTAAAAGTCAATGCTAACTTGGGGGAAGCAGTGTGGGACATTGAAATTTTATACCTTCACATGATATAGGATTAGATAAGGTTCAACATATTTATAATTTTTTAAAAAATTGTGATCATCAAGGATGATGCATTTTGTGGCATGTGTTGCTAGTCTTGTTTGCTATTTTAATTGCTTAGTACTTTTTCCCTCTTCCAGTACCTCTTCTCCTTGTGGGATATGGATTTGGCGCTTCCTTTGTTGCCCTGTTTGCTCAGTTGGGTGGTGGAATATACACAAAAGCAGCTGATGTTGGGGCTGACCTTGTTGGCAAAGTAGAGCAGGGAATACCTGAAGATGATCCTAGAAATCCTGCAGTGATTGCAGATCTGGTATTTACCCCCCTTTCCTTATTGGTTATGGACTTATTCCAAGGGTGCTTTTTATCAATGCTTCACTTTAGGGAACTCAAAGGAAGAATTTTTTTTTTTTTTCCTTTTTCTCCCATTCGGTCTCATAAATTGTTATATTAAAAGGTTGGAGATAATGTGGGTGATTGTGCTGCTCGAGGGGCTGATCTTTTTGAAAGTATTGCTGCTGAAATAATCAGTGCTATGATACTTGGGGGAACAATGGCTCAACGTTGCAAAATCGAGGGCAAGTATTCGTAACTATATTCATGTCATATATAAGACAAACTGCCATTTTATTAATTGATTAAATTTGGAAGAAAATGACATCCTTTATACAGGTGCTTATACAATTCTGATGGCCATTCTGTGATCAGCTAATTGCATTTTACAATTAGTGTTGTATTGAACTAGAGGCATCAGCATGTCACAAATCCTTTTTTGTAATTCACACACTCAAAAAACTGCATGGTTAGGTCATCTTTCTTTTCTTTTCTTTTTTATTTTTTGGACTCATGTATGGTTTCTTGCAGATCCTTCTGGATTCATCTTGTTTCCGCTGGTTATTCATTCATTTGATCTGGTTATTTCTTCAATTGGCATACTTTCAATTAGGGGTACTCGTGATTCTAGTGTGAAGTCTGCCGTGGAGGATCCAATGGCAATCCTTCAGAAAGGATACTCCGTCACTATAGTTTTGGCAGTTATCACATTTGGTGCGGTAATGTCTTCTAGAATTGAAATGTCTGTGTTCTTTAACTGATAGCCAATGCTGGAAATTTCTATTTTCAATTACTCAATCATTCACATTGCTGAGCCTTTGTATCTGGACTTAGTTAAACATTAAAGCCTGCACTTTTCTGCTTTTTATTGGATGTGTTTTCAGTTCTAACATACGGTTTTTCTTATGTTGTCCTTATTCTTTTGTAGTCTACTCGTTGGATGCTTCATACAGAACAAGCACCTTCAGCATGGTTTAATTTTGCATTGTGTGGATTGGTTGGTATTATTACAGCATATGCTTTTGTTTGGATCACCAAGTACTATACAGACTACAAGCATGAGCCTGTTCGCACATTAGCTCTTGCTAGCTCCACTGGTCATGGGACTAACATAATCGCTGGAGTGAGTTTAGGCCTGGAAGCAACAGCTCTTCCTGTTCTTGTCATTAGTATATCTATTGTTTCAGCTTTTTGGCTGGGACACACCTCAGGCTTGGTAGATGAAGCTGGAAAACCAACTGGTGGACTGTTTGGTACTGCTGTTGCAACAATGGGAATGCTCAGCACTGCTGCCTATGTTCTTACAATGGATATGTTTGGCCCTATTGCAGACAATGCAGGTGGCATTGTGGAGATGAGCCAGCAGGTAACTAGATTGCCACTTTCTTTGTTAAAAATTTGGGTCAATCTGGATTTAGCATGCTTTTCTTCCTCATTTTGTTCAGTGTATGTTGCATAAATGTTTTTCATGCAGCCAGAAAGTGTTCGGGAGATCACTGATGTTCTTGACGCAGTTGGGAACACGACAAAAGCTACCACCAAAGGTTTTGCCATTGGATCTGCAGCACTGGCTTCTTTCCTTCTATTTAGTGCTTATATGGATGAGGTTGCTGCATTTTCCCATGAAGCTTTCAATCAGGTAGCTTGATTGCACTTTTACCTTATTATTCTTGTCTGGGTAACGTTGGCTTACTTTGTCTTACTTTATACTTTGGATTTGCTTTCAGGTTGATATTGCCATTCCTGAAGTTTTTATTGGTGGATTGTTGGGCTCAATGCTTATTTTCTTGTTCAGTGCATGGGCCTGCTCAGCAGTCGGCCGAACTGCTCAGGAGGTGGTTAAGGAAGTGAGAAGGCAATTTATTGAGAGGCCAGGTATCATGGTGAGTAAATATTCCACTTAATGAACATGAAAATAGTGAAGCTCGTACCACAATTCATAAAATCAATATTATTGTAATAGAAGGGTTCAATATCTACTTGTACACTGGGTGTACTGTGGAATCTTCTCTGTTTTCCTTTTGTGCCTGGACTCTGGGTTCTAAATAATGCACCTACCTTGCTCATGGCAGGACTACAAGGAGAAGCCAGATTATGGCCGCTGTGTGGCAATTGTGGCATCTGCATCTTTGAGGGAGATGATAAAACCTGGTGTTTTAGCTATTATATCACCTATAGTTGTAGGTACGTTGGTCATTTTTTTTGTTCCCCCTAATTCTGTTTGATGCTTCAATTTTTGTTTCATTAGTACTCTACTTGCAAGAGCTTGTGGTTGTGTTAGTGAATTGCATTGTTGCTATCTGGGTTATTTGCATTCTAACTATTATTATTTTTTGGAAATAAACATTACAAAGATTTCTGCAAGTTTCAGCAATCTCTGTTAGAATAGAATTGTGGTTGCTTCATCCATGTGTGCTTGTGTGTGTTATATGTGTGTCTGTTAAATATTGATTTTCTTGGTTTAATGCCATGGGTCATGTCTGGACCACATTTCATTGAATATTTTTGTTGACAGCCACAAACAAGATTGTGCTTATGATCTGATGACGATGTATGTTCCTTTCTCAAGCCTATTCTGATATTTCTTTGATTCTAGTTATTTTGCATATGATCTCAGTAGTCAATTATGTTGATACAGTACTTCGCAATCTGAGGAACCTATTTACTATACATTTTCCTCTTTCTAAGTTCTCTTATATACGGCTGTCCTTCTCAATCATGTTTATATGATATAGGTCAAGAAGCATAAATTGAATTTTCTTCCATCACTCGCAGGTTTTCTATTCCGGATTTTGGGGCACTATACAGGACATCCTCTGCTTGGGGCTAAAGTTGTGGCTGCCATGCTGATGTTTGGAACAGTTTCTGGCATTCTTATGGCTCTTTTCCTGAACACAGCGGGTGGTGCATGGGATAATGCGAAGAAGTATATCGAGACTGGGGCTCTTGGAGGCAAGGGAAGCGATTGTCACAAAGCAGCAATCACTGGAGATACGTAAGTCTTGTCATTTGACAGTGCTTGTTTTTGGTCAGCATTTTGGTTTAAATTTTTATGTGATGTTATTTGTTGTGAAATAAGGATCTTGCCTGAAGATTTTCACAGTGTGCAAGTTTTGTAGTTTCTGTCGTTATGTATTGATTTAGAAATCCTTTCTGGATAACTGTGGTATTGTTTGCATGGTGTGCAGCGTAGGAGATCCGTTCAAAGATACAGCTGGACCTTCGCTTCACGTGCTGATAAAAATGTTAGCAACGATCACACTAGTGATGGCTCCTGTGTTTCTTTGAAGAGTTTGTTCATATTTTATTGCGGTTCAATGAGGGTATACAGCACCCATAACCCTTGAATCTCAGGATTTTTCTTTTTTTTTTTATTGGAGATATACAGATAGGCATTTGATGTACATCAAAGGGTGCCCAATTACTAGAGATAATGAAATGGTCTGTTTTCTTAAACCCAAATAAGAGTGGTAGAATGCTCATTTAGAGTACTTAATAGATAGAATTAAGTTTTGATTAGTGTACTTGCTACCCTTACAGAGAATTGTTGAGGCAACTGAAGTGATATAATGTGCAAGAGGTTGTTATGTTCGATTTGTGATCCGTGCACCGTCTCTAGTACTAGTAGGATGATGAGTCATGAATATGGATGAAAACAATATTATTTTTATTTTAGCGACAATCGCAGGCTATTCCAAATTTTCACCCCCCCGCCCGACAAATGGCATTTAACATGGCATAGCCTTTTCGACTTTGCAAGCCACTGAGGTTGTGGACTGGACAGGTGGAATACTTGCTAAAATGAATTTAAAAACTAAAATTCAGAAAGTTTAAAAACTATGAGTGATCCACACAGCTGAGCAGAGAGCTGACTGATAATATATTATTGGATGTACATGTTTTTATTTCTCTTTAAAATACATATATATATTGAGTCGGACGTTAGAGATGAGGGCTGCAGATGCAGAGGCCCAAACCAAACCAAACCAAATCCCATCCAATCCGTGGTTTTTATCCATCTGTTGTATTACTAATTTACTCTGCTCTGCAAAAAGATTATATCTTGAAACTTTTAGGGTTTTTTCATCTCTTCTTCAAAATCAAAAATCTCTTCCATCTGTTGCATTTCTAATAATTTGAAAGGAAATGGAACAGCCAGCGCTCCCAAATGCAAACCCATCGAGAAAAGAGGAAGAGAGGGAGAAGGAGAAGGAGAAGAAGAAAAAGGCCCCAACCCCACAGGAACTGATATCCCACTACCAGTCGAAAGGGCTAGACTCTGAGGAAGCCTCAGTGAAGGTGATTGAAGATCTCCAGAATGTGCTGTTCAGGGTGATCTCCGCTGGCAACAAGAACAAGAAGGACAAGTTGAGCGCTGAGACATTAAGAAAAGTTGATGCCGTCCAAAACAGAGTGGGTATTCTTGATATGAAGATAGACACAAAGCCTGGATTTTTTGAAACTTTCGCTATTGGGGTTGCTTCTGGTGCTGCTTTCAGAGGAATTGAAACTGTCTGGCCCCATGTCCTTGGTGGTATTTCCCAGATTTGGGGCGCCGCTACTAAACCACCTCCTCCTTCTTCTTCTTGATTCACTACACTCTATTTTGCATTTTTTCTTGATTTCTGGTGGTTGAATTTTGCATGAGAGCTAGCTGTGTAGTGTAGGATAAAAAGAAAGAATTTGTAAGTTTTTCATTTATTAGCAATATTTTTATGAATTTCGTATTATCTTTTTGGTTGTGTAATAATAACAATGTTATGTATGTATCAGAGACGGACAGTTTTAAACTGGAAGTCCTTTTAAATGTTTGGTGTGGTTATAAAGAGGGATAACATAGGGATGAAGGAAACTCAATGTTGTGTGCCAGTGCCAGTGCCAGTGCCAGTGCCAGTGCAAGTGGTGTCAACAAAAATACCTCACACAATTTCCAGTAATTCGCTATAATTTATAGGCGGAGGGCAAGGTTGTTAAAGTTTGAAGATTATAATTCATTCAAGATGCATGAATATGAATATGAATATGAATATGAATATGATAGAGGCGTTTGCAATAGGAATATCCTTGTCTTGTGGCTCTTTCTTTCGTCTTCAAAAAGAAGACATCAGAAGCCATTGCATTACATCTGTGACTGTGAGTGTGAACCCACCAGGCCACCAAGCAATATACACATTATTTGACAAAATTATATATATATATATATATAAAAAAAAAAAAAAAGGCCAAACGACTTTCAACTGCTTCATCTATCTGTGTCAGTGTGTGTGAATTTAATTTAATTAGTAAGAAAATAACAAATTGGCAACCTCTTATGTCAAAATAATGATGCTATTTCTTTTCACTTTCTTTATTTGTGTTGTCTGATCATAATAAGAATGAAAATTTTCGATAACTATGTATATGTAATGTAAGTTGGATATTAAAAACCGGATATGAGAGCTATTGGATCCGAGACCGACCCGCCCATCCAGTAGTGAACTGATTACATTAGTGAAGGAGAAGTGATAACCTAACCTTATCTCTCTCTCTCTCTCTCTCTCTAATTTTATCAACTTACAAAAAATTCAATCAAAACATACCCAAAAAAACATCACAAACTTTGAATCTAAGAAACAAGAAATGATGTTAGCAACAGCAAACAGCGGCACTACTAACTTTCTTAGATTTCCAGTTGAATGCTCTGATTCCCCCGAGGCGAGGCGTGGTTTTGGCGCCAAAAACAAAAACAAGGTACGCTTTTTCTGTTTCTTTAACTTACTTCTTATACTCGCAGATTAAATTATAAAAGTTTGTGATTTTTATCAGACAAAGAAAGTGACCACTTCGAGAGAGGAGAAGGGTATGGCATTACAGCAAAGGTACTCCAGCCTTCTTCTTCTTCTTCTTCTTCTTCTCCTCATTACTTCTCCAAGAGAATTGAATTGATAGCTTCCTTTTGTTTTTTTATTTTCTGAAAAGGAAAAATATTGTTTGTATGATGCTCTTTGTTTCTCCAGGAAATCAACCTCTGGACCTTTGCCTTCTCGTAAGTAGATTTACATTTTTTCATTGGATTTTTAATCATTTCTGTCTTCATTATAAATTCAATCTCTCTGGACTGTTTGGGGTCCTAATCAGATTACCCTTTGTGCTGTGGAGCTAATCACTTATGACTTTTCTCTTTAACTTTTTCCACTCAATCTCCTTATCTAACTTTTCACATAACCGTAGAGGCACCTGGTTTGAGTAGTCGTTTTGATGCTAAGTCTCAATCAATAGACATCGACTTTGAGGAACGGCTGGAAGCCATTAGAAGGTGCATTTCATTCCACTACGCATTCTTCAATCTATTACTTATTCTTACATAATTAGCAGAGCTCAACAACTGCGCATTCTGATTGCTTTATGAACTCTTTTCTTGGATTTATTGCGTGCCAACCTTGTGATGCATGAAATGCACTATTCTATTTCTTTCTCTCTCTCTCTCTCTCTCTCAGAATAGCATTACTTAAATGTCCCAGTTATATGCAGTAGATAATTACTTTATTATCAATTTCATTTTCATTAAACTGCATAGTTATAGTAACTTTGAGAGTCCAAGTCTATTTTATATTGTGTACTATTCATCTGAAATTTTATTTTATTTATTTCTAACATCCCTTTGAATTTTTCTGTTTCTCATTAAATGACTACAGTTGATTAGTGAGACTTGCTTGCTTCATCATTTTTGCAGTTTTTTTCCCTGAGGATCATTCCTTCTGTAACTACTCAGGTCAGCTATTGAACAGAAAAAGGCAGATGAAGTTAAAGAATTTGGACCAATTGACTATGATGCACCTGTTGAATCCGAGAAGAAGACAATTGGCCTAGGCACTAAGGTAAAGAATTATGTCATTGTCTGTGGCATCTTCTTCGCTACACTGCATCACTAATTCAAACTTCTGACAAGGAATAGATTGGAGTAGGACTGGCTGTACTGGTCTTCGGTTTGGTTTTTGCTCTTGGAGACTTTCTTCCTTCTACAAGGTATATTATAGTGCTTTAAAGGTTTTGTCTGCCCCTATTTGTAAGCTTTCATTTCTTTTGTACGTTCACTTATTAGGTTTTTGAAACATAAGGATAGTTTGGTAGTTCCATTTTCGTAACACTTGTTTTCATCTTAATGCTGTCTGGTACTTAGTGATAACACCCCTGAAGAAGTTACAGCAGTTGATAAAAAGTTATCCGAAGAGGAGAAAGCTACTCTCCAGGTATTGGTGGAAAAGCTATTCTTGAGATTGCCCGTTGGTGCAAAAACATTAACGTGCTAAATTAAACTTGAATCTATTTTTGTGGGTTTGTTTACAAGGATGCTAATAGAAGCTTTGCTTCACCTCTACTATGTCATGTAGTACCCACCATTTTTTTTTCCTAATACATCCTTTTTCTAGTTTGTACTAAGAATATTTATAACTATTGATTACAAATGTTATTTATGTCTAGTTTTCTTTCCTCTTATTTTTGCTTGTTACCTAAATGGTCCATCTTTGTTTCTTTTAATCATTCAAAGGAGGATTAACTTCACTGTGCTTGTCATTTTCTACTGGACACTGTATTTTCTACAGTTTTGTTGCTTGTCCGTGCTTATCCAATTATGATTTCTCTGCAAACTACAAAGATGTTTATTTTGTGGTCTATCCGTTGTTTTCTTATCACTGCCTTCTGCTCCTGTAGGATGACAGAAATATTTGAACACCTTTGATTTCTTTCATGTGGCAGGCTCGGTTAAAACAGTACGAGGCAACACTTGGTGTCTCTCCTAAAGATCCTATTGCACTTGAAGTGAGTTATGAAACATTAGAAAAAAAAATAGTTCTTTGGAATATGTATGGATGATTGATATTTTTAATTCTATTATTGAAATAAAATTATTCTGCGGATATTTTTCTTCTTTGTCCTTCACCTGTAATCATGATCAAGTTGAATAATTTATTGTTGCCTGCCTCATCTATCATTAGCTTTAAAAAGATAGATTCTGAAGAAATTATTTTTCTGATGTGAACTTCTATGTTTTCACCTTATAATAGATAAAATATAATTTCCTATTTTGTTGACAAGGAATCATTATTACTGTCTTTCCAGACCGACAAACATCTCTTGTTTGCCTTCTGTTTTTTGCCCGAGTGATTTGATATTTATTGATGAGTTTCTGCAGGGAGCTGCAGTCACTTTGGCAGAATTGGGAGAGTATACCCGTGCTGCCTCTCTGCTTCAGGACTTGGCAAAGGTTTACAGTATCCTATGTTTGATATGTTATATTAACTAATTGTGCTGAATGTATACTTTGGAAAAGTCAATTAATTTATTAAATTTAAAAAATTTTCAGGAAAAACCCTCTGACACGGATGTTTTTCGTTTGCTTGGAGAAGTTAAGTATGAACTCAAAGATTATGAGGGTAGTGCTGCTGCATATAAGATTTCTGCAATGGTCAGTTCTCATAGATGCTTGTGACACTTCACTTTAGGCTAATTCAGATAATAATATTCATCTATAGTGGACATGCAGTACTCAATTGGATGTTAGACATTACTTTTCCTTTGTGATCTCTTGATTTTTCCATGAATCACGAATATCCTATGTGTGCAATTTAACTATGCTTGTGGATGTGAGCTGGTGGGCTACCAAGTGAGTGCGAATATGTGTGGATGGGCAGGGAGAGCCTAATTGACTGCACTAGTTATATAATGATATAGGCTAACAAGTTGTTGAAACCAGTCGTTGTACCCATCCAATCTCATAATTCCCCACAAGTGGGTTGATAACAGTATTGAGTATCGTTCAGTTTGTTCAAGTGATACATCATATCCACCTGCATGACATCTATATAACATCCTACACTTGACCAATGCACATTTCATGTTGGCACTTACCATGTATTTATTGTGCCATATGTAAGCCAAGTGCCACCTTATAGGAGTGTAGCAATTTCATTTATGAACATTATCATTCAAATTCCTTGATTGATGTTTATCTGCTATTTTTGTACAATGTTTGCTGGTGTTCTCTTCCGATAGGTCTCCAAAAATGTTAACTTTGAAGTTCTACGTGGTCTTACCAATGCATTGCTTGCGGCAAACAAACCAGATGAGGTATAGCATCAGAGGCTTATAGATGGGAATCTGAATGGGTTCACAGCATTTCCTTAATTGAGAAAAATTCATACAGGCAGAATTTCCTTATGTCCTTCGTTGTTCTCTAGATGCTAAGTTTTGCTGCTATTACACTAATATTTTCAGTTTCAAAAGAAAACTAAAACCTGATAGGTGCGTTCATCTTTATATAATTGGTACGTATATATTCCTGAATGTAGAGATTCCAATATTTGATATAAAAGAGTTGTTCTCTACATGGTTTGCTTGCAGTTTCTCTCATGATTTATATTTAAATAGAATCTCAGCAAGGTGGTGGATAGGACCTATACCCATACAGTCCTATCCGAAGTGAGCCTGTAACTGAAGGCTATTGTTCATAAACAATGGTTTGCTCTAAGTATATAAAGTGATCTTGAGCTTATTGTCTTCTTTGTGCATGTTGAAGAAAATTGTAGATGGTACTAACAATCTGATTTGTTACAGCTCTTCAGACATTTAACTTCAGCTTTATGCTTTGCACAAGTGCTGAATTAACAATCAATTATTTAATTTGTGCTTTTCTTTTACACCACTAGTCAAGATTTATGTCCTGTATCATTGAAATATTTGAGATTATTTATGCACTTATTTTCTTTTCCTTTTGTATAGGCTGTTCAGGTCCTTTTGGCTTCTCGTGAACGCCTGAATTCAGAAAAATCAGGTAATGTTGATGTTAAAGCTGATAGCAATGCAATGGAAACTGAATCACAGAAGGTGGATCCTGTTCAGGTGAGTTTCTGTCTTCTAATATTTACTTTCAAATATTCTTCTTTGGATCATTTTTAAATGAAATGTGTTTTCAGGTCGACTTGCTTCTTGGCAAGGCCTATTCAGATTGGGGACATGTCAGTGATGCTGTATCTGTTTATGATCAGCTCATCTCTAGTCACCCCAATGATTTTCGAGGTTACCTAGCCAAGGTTTAATCCCCACCCATCTCTTTCTTCTTATGTTCCTGAGCTTGCTTGTTGAGTATTTTGATTTTTGCCAGTTACATGTCAAGACTTTAGATCAATGCATATATTTGAATGATTCATAATTGGACATCAGTAAGATAACTTGGACATGAGAATATGTGAAGTTCACAACTATTGCCAGGTGTACAAGTACATTATTAGTGGATGGTTCAATCTTCCTTATGTACCAAAAATAAATAAATATTTCTGCACATTTAGGAGAGCAGTAAGGCTAAAATGTGGTCTGCAAATACCGTTACAGTAATAGAATGACTTGAAGAAATCTATTGAAAATGGTGTCCATGTGCCATCAGAGAAATGTAAATAGTTCTCCACTTTTGAAATTCCTGCAAATTAAATGACAAGTAACTCACTATCTTCAACCAAGAAGCCTGCAATGGGTTGACTTTGGTTCTTCCAGAAAAATCATACGTGGAAATGGTCTATGTCATGTATTTTATCATGATGAGAACTTGCCTATACATTTTATTCTTCTGATACTTCTGCAGGGTATCATATTGAAAGAAAATGGCAACATTGGGGATTCGGAAAGGATGTTTGTACAAGTGAGTATTGCACTGTCTCAATTGCTCATATACACATTTAAATTCTGCTGCATGCACGCACAGAAATCCCAGTGCATGTAACCTGCCCTCCATGTTTTATGCAGCCTAATGATAAAAATGCATGTGAGCTAAATGGTATATACCTGCCTGTATGTATGAAACAAGAGTACCTTGTGGTCTTCTTGCACATGGCATAATGTGATTAAACAACTTTTTTTTTTTTTCATTGTTAAGAAGTTTCGTAGCTACTTTTTGTTTGTAATTGCATTGACCGCTGTTAAGATTGAAACTTGACGATAAGCACATGATGCACATCATTTTCCATATAGTAGTCTGAAATGTTATATATAGCTAAGGCTACTTGTGGCTATGTGCAGGCACGGTTTTATGCACCAGCGAAGGCCAAGTCCCTTGTGGATCTTTATGCAAGAAAATAAGGACATTATTTATTTTATTGATTGGTTTAATGGGATAGTTTTTGAATGCTTAAGGGATTCACTCTTGGAGTCACACAGCAAGACCTGCTGCACCCCCTCCCCAAAAGTGATTAAAGAAAAAGGATGTTGCATTCTGTGATGACCCAGAGTAAAATGCGACTGATCTCCTACAGACCTGCTTCTATTGTAAAAGTAGGAGACTAGGAGTGCTTGGGTTGGGGCTTCTTCAAGGTTTGAGTAAGACTAAAGTTACGCTAGTAGTGCAAATATGGAAATCGATGGTAATCTTCTGGCACCTTTAACCTTAAGGCAGCTGCCATGGATTTCTGACATTTTGTTGAAGTTGAGAATGTATATTTTATGCAGACTAGGACTTGTTTTATGAACAATATACATATTTTTAATTCATTATTAGTGTGAAGTTTAACTGAATATTTTATAAAATTGATAGTTAGATTGTACATGGGTTGATTTGGCAACTATATCCTAGAATCAATTTATTAATTGCATGAAGCCCTTGGAGTGGCTCTGAATTTCTTTCACTGTCGAAACATATGATGGGATGGCATCTAGAAATTGCAAGGTTAGAAAGTGACACAAGTAAGAAATAAATAAATTAAATTAATGCAGATGAGTTTGATCTAGTCAGTGAAACCGACTACCTGAGAAATTGTCGAAGAATAATTATAGCTTTGCCGACGGTTTGTCTCTTTCATCGTCTTCAACTATGGAACTTTCTTCGAATTCGATATTCAATACTCGTGTGGAATTAAACACTCTGATACTGGAAGAAATGGCATTTTGTACGTTTGTAAAACAATAAACTTGGATTCTTCTGTGTCTCTCCCTTTCACGTTTAAGTTTCTGGTTTTTTTTTACTTATTTGATGGATGAGCCATTAAATAAAATATTGAACTTTTTGAATCAAAAAGAACATATAACATTTTGCAATGTGTTCTTCAATTTAATTACTATAATATCAATCCATTTTGGATCATCAATATCTCCTGAACTTAAAAAAAAAAAAAAAAAAAGAAGGATGCAATGGCGAAACTGAAATTTGGATTACATGTAATTTTCCCGTGAGAACATTACTAACAAGAAGCCAAACATTTTACGACGATAACAACCAAAAAAAAGTCGCTATAAATCGTCGTGATGTTATTAATTATTGTCGTCATCATGAACTTACTCTAGCGACATCCTATCCTGCTCAAGCGGAATAATAAACTGCAGATACGGCGACGATATATGTGCTGTACCTGTATTTGCATCGCCAAATATGGCGGCCACATTTCTATTTTGCAGCAGCAGGCAAAATAGGAGATTTAAGTATTTACTAGAAACATTAAGCCTAAGATTAGCACAAATAGAATTAGTCTCAAAAGAAAAAGAAAACCCTTGCTAGGCAGCTTTGTGCATGGGAGGTAAGAGGGTATCATGAACAGATGAAGAATTACCTTGTTGTTTGCATGAAGAAGAATCAAAAGCCACCTCAGAATGAAGGACCCTGAAGAATTCACTCACCTCTAACCGCCCATACTTCTTCTCATCTTTATCAAGAAAACTCAGCACTCGCTCAAAGTGTTCAACCTCACAAGGTAAAACAATGCCTCCGCTGAACTTGAACCCATATTCTTCTTCGGCTTTTCCGAGAAGGGACACAAAGATTGGAAGGTGCAAGAAGCGAACTGGGATCAAGAATCTTGTACGGCTTGTTCCAACGTAGACAGCCAGGAAACCAGGGGGCGTCGTTAACGTTGAAGAGTGTCTCCGCTTGAGGCTCATGGCCCTCCAACGCTTCACTATGTGTTTTAGCATCGTACGTTATTTCAGCGATTGAATTATTGGCTCTCTTGGTGGTGGCAGTGGCAGTGGCAGCTGCCATTAACATGACCGACAAGAAGAAGAAAATATATTATTGTGAATGAGGTCAAAAATCTCAAATCTATAAAAGGGAAGTAAATATAGTAGGGGTTTCTTACTAAATATATATATATATGCATATACATTTGTTTAATTAATTATTGTAATTGATATTCTATGATTCTCACTAATGAAACAAACAATAAGATAATTTGTGCATTAAGACTCCTGTGTATTCTATTTTGAGGCTGCATGTGTTTCTTTTCTTCTTCTTTTTTTTTGGATTATTATATATAGAAATTGGGAAATCAATTGTATATTATTGCTGATATTTGTAATTAGCTCACTGGGACAAATTATTCGTTATTTTCTTTCTGAATTTCTACTTTCAAAAAATTCTTAATTGTTCAAATTATGAGGAGAGAATCCATTTTATAAATCAATTATCACAAAAGTGATAATTTATATCCATTGGTATAGAACATCGATTGATTAAACCCCTATCTTCACCCCAAATTAGGCTTGATTGGCTCTCTTTCTAAAAATGTTTGATGCAGTAGAAAAATGCATGGAAAATGTGTGTCTAATTAATTGATGGATATATATATATTATGAATGCAAAACTTTTTTATGAATAAAATATATATACATATAATTTAAAAAATTATATATTTTTTATGTAATTAATATGTCCATCATCTATTTCTAATAGATTTATAATAGTAAAAATATATAAAGTTATAAAAACTATGACATACTTTGATTGTGCATTAAATATTTTATATAATTAATACAAAAATATGCCAAAAATTAATACATAATAAATTTTTTAATCAATAAAAATACATGAGTTATTTAATAAATAAAATACTAGTGAAAAATTATAATAATTGTCAAATAAAAATAAATAAAAATATTATTGCATACATTAATCTCTATCATAATTAATATTTAATAAATTAATAATTATATTAATAAAGTTTTTTAAATAAATAAAACATTAATTTACGGGAGATTTTTGGGTGAGTTTATTTTTTAGCTACTTTTGTTTTACTTTATTTTTATTACCATAGGATGAGAGTATATTTTATAATTTAGTGGTATTAGCAAAGCGTACTTTACTTTATAAAAAAAATATGAGGCACCTTAATTGACTATAATATTATCTTTAAAGTTATGAAATTAAAATTTATAATTTTTACTAGTATTTTATTTATTAAATTTCTCATATTTTTATTGATTAAAAATTATTATGCATAATTTTTGCTATGTTTTTATATTAATTATATAAATATTTAATGCACAATTAAGATATGTCATAATTTTTATAACTATATATATTTTTAGTATTATAAATCTATTAGAAATAGACAATTGACATTTTAATGATATAAAAATATATAATTTTAAAATTTTTTAATAAGTTTAACTGAATTATTTTAGTCATGGTATGGATTTAATTATTAATAATAAAAATTATAAGAATTAAATAGAAAAATTTTAAAATTACAGAGACTAATTTAGATTTTTTTTAATTATCAATTTTGTAATAAGGGCTTAATATGCCAGAATTTGAAGGGGTGCAAATGTGCCAAAAATTAAGAGTAAAAGGGTGTAATGTCAAAAAAAATTTGTACAATGGTACAATGTAAAAAAAAAATTAAAGTACAGAGGTCAAGATGCGTTTTTCCTATTTGTTTAGATGAAATCATTTTTCATAGTCATATGCATGTATGGATGAAAATGGTAAAAAATTTTAAAAAATTGCAAACTTTAATTGATGAACCAAAGACAAATAGGAAAAACGAGTAAATTAAGGTACTTGCGATTCCCTTCCCTCCATTAATTATAATAATAATAAATAAAGAGCTTTATTAATTATTTTTTGCATTGCACTTCTCAATTAAATATTTAATAAAAAAATTTGTCATTATTTCTTCCACATTTCATGCCCTAGCTAGGCCATTTGTTTTCGTTATATTATATAATATATGTGCAAAAGATGGCTGAATATGTAGAATTGAGCACTGCAATTTTGTTGGCTTATACTGTATACTAATAGCTTTTGATGGATTAATTTCAAAATTTATGATTCGATTCATGAAATTAATCGTGGATCCATAACCCACGTGTGATTGTGGTGCATATATATATATATATAGTATCCCAAATTAAATCTCTCTTTATATGGAATTAAGTTATATTTAGCAATTAACCATGTTAACAATTATACACTATATTGGAAATGATATGGGAATATATCAAAATAAATGTTTTAAGTCCAGAGAATCCCGTGCTAAGTATTTTTTTGAGTATTAAAATAAATTTTCATTTTTTAATAGAAATAAATTGCTTGTAAGGTATTGTTAAAATTAAATTGTTTCAAATATATATATATATATAAAGAGGAATGCCAGCATTACTCATTTTGAACACTCTCTTCTAACACTTGCTTTCTCATTGATTAATCTCATCACTTTTTTTTTTATTAAAAAAACTTATTACTGTCAAAATAGATAAATAAAATGAGTTTATTATGAAAAATAACCTTTTTGTTTACTTATAATAAAGGTAATATGTTTTTTTAATAAGAAAAAGTGTTGAGGTAGACCAATGAGAAAGTAAGTGTTAGAAGAGAATACTCAAAGTGAATGTTGCTAGCATTCTTTTAAAAAAAATTATAAGTTTGGCTAGTTACCGTGATTCCAATCAAATATATTTATACAATTTAATTGTATATATCTTAATTGATTAATTAATGTCGATATATTGTTAAATAGTTCATTACCATATTTCAAATATTGATCATGTACTATTAAACTAAATATTGATTTTAGATTCGAATTATGCTAATTAGTATATTTTTAAATCTTAAGTAATTTTCTTCTTTTAGTAAAATCTCTATTTTTATTGATGTTTGAAAATTTTGTTGAATGTAAATCAATTTGTTCTTCTTTCTTTGTATTCCCTAGATCTTATTAGTACACAGATATATATATCTGTGTCCATAGCAACAATAGCTAATATGGAGTAGCTTTTTGTTTGCACAAGAGTTTTTGGACCCTAAAGAACACTAATTCATACATGCATATATACCTGCTAAATTACTATCTGATAATTAGGAAGAATAATTGATCCATTTCTGGAGCTATAGCAAATGAATTTGACAAACTGCTATAGCTGCAATTAAATATTTAAATTTTATTATTTACCCATATATATATATATATATATAAATGGAATCAAGATCCAGCACATACATCATATATGTATATTAATTTGAAAGCGCACAGTATATTGTGATGAATGATAATCTTGGTATACGTAGATAGATACACAGCAACACCATTTGATGATTCTATTCATAGGCTTCCAACTATAACTACTGTAATATTCAAATTCAATAATTCTTTACTAATCTTACATTACCAAACATAATTATATTATAATTAAGTTACAAAACGAAAATATCAACCATCATCCAGCGGACATGCATGGAGAGGGAAAAACAAAGATCTATATATATATATATAAAAGACGAGCAAAAATGGCCTCGTACGTGATCAATAGATCATCTGCATAATTGAGGATGATGAGAAGGAGGTAGCTCGCACTCATGAGAAGGTGACCAACCAGCGATGGTATCAGCTTTGTCAATAGAATTATAGACTTGATCTGTGTTTTCTTGAACCAATTTCAAGATCTTCTCAAATACAGAAACTTGGCATGGGATCTTTAACACTCCCTCTTGCTGAAACCCAAACTCCTCTTCTGCTTCCCGCAACAGTATCCCGAAAGCCTGGTGGCCCAAGTACTCCGTTGGAATCACATATCTCTTCAACTCCTTCCCAACACAAACCGCAAGATATCCTTTCGGGACATTAACACTATTATGATCATTTGATGATGCTGATGCTCCTCCTGACACATCGCTGAAAGACAGCGTCCTCTTTATGAACTTGATACTTTTGCTGCCAGTAGTGCTGTTGTTGGAGCTGCTGCTGCTCTTGGGCTCACTTATTGCTGCCTTCTTCCACTTCTTGAGAATCTGTTGAAGCCTAACAATGTCAGTGATCTTGTTAGAAGACTTCCTTGAATCCATATGTACATATATACGAATTCGATCACTTAGTTGCTATACCTATATGCATATATATATCACAAAGAGAGAGATCAATAAGTTTGGAGCAAATGCATCGATCACAAATGGAGGCTGTGGAGATTTAAAGAGAGAAGATGTAGTAGTAGAATTAGCAGCTAGTTTATTACTCTATATTATATAGAAGTAATTCAGTATTTCATTAATTGCCATGTGACTTTCATATAATTAATTCTGCAAATCATTGAAGTTAGGGTACGTCGGTTGCTAGTGCAACTGCCTCAAGAATCAATAACCCATCAGACCTTTATCATTAATATTATTATCATCATCATCATTATTATTATTATTGATTATGATTATTATTATCATCACCATCATCATCTTTATATATATATATATATATATATATATATATATATATATATATATATATATAATACTCCTTTGACCCATATCTCTATGATCAACACTCACATTTTATTTCTTTTTTTTTTAATCTTTTTCTTTCAGAAATAGAAAGTCTTCCGGAAATATAAGTTTCAAACTTAGTAGTGATATTTATTAATTAGTTGTAAGATAAATTAAATAAATACATGCCATTTTAAGTATTGCAAATTGGCCATCTGATGCCAAAACGAAACCCATAACTTCTCTCCTGTGCTGTGCTAATGATAAACTACTAACTAATGTGTACTTTAATTAATTTTACAAAGTTTTTGTGTTGGTGTTGTGCTTTGATTTTCCTTTTCTTTGTGATTTATTGGATTATGGATGATCGTGGAAGATGGCATTCAACTTATTCCATGTGATAGTGCTCTTTATTTTATTTTATGAGGCTATCAATAATAAGCTCACAATTGATTAAATTGACATTTTAATTGATTGGTTTAAAGACTAAAGAACATGAAAGGCCTTTTATGATCATTCTTCAAAATAAAAATTGTAACTATATATTATTCTTGATGTGATTTGATGATTAGTCATGTATGGTACGTTGGGTTGGATGTTCATATTTATATACCAAAAAATAAATAAATAAATAAATATATAGAATCGATTCAAAACTCTAATGAAGTTCAACCATGCAATAAGCTCTCTCTCTCTCTCTCTCCTTGTGTGCAATTGAAGATGATCATTGTTGTACGTTAATTACATAACACGAATCACATGGATACACCTGCAGCGGGATGCTTAATCAATTAATTTAATTGATTAAGAAATGAAGATGTAACAAATAAGCAAATAATATTAGCCAATTTGGATTAAATTAAATAATGGAAGCTAATTATTTGGTCAGTGGTCAAACAAAATGGACATATCGTACACTTTCATTTGATCCAAAACCAACTTTTTATTGTATTTTACTAAAGGGTGTATTACATTTACACCCAATGCTACAATTGAAAAATCAATCATTATTTAAGAATTGAATGATGGATAGGCTCATGGAACATTTATTGATGGGTTTCCTAAGGTATACTAATTTATTTGGTTCATTTATATATTGATTTGTTTATTTCTGGCTCTATATATTCACATGGCTCCGGCACATAAATAGTATTTCAATTTTATATTCTTATGATATTTGGTTTGACCCTATCTATATATTTATTTTACTCCATAATCATTATTTAGTGTTAATGTTCAAAGCTACTTAGGAATAAGTGTGATTGTATGATCATGATGGTCTGTTCTCTACAGTCTACAGAGAGAAAGAAGAAGAAGAGAGGTCACTGTTGCAGCTCCCAAAATTATTATGGTTCCATTGATTTATATATTAAAAGAGAGAGAGAGAGAGAGAGACTGCTGCCTTAAATAAATACTTGTTTCTCTGTAGTGTAGTGTACACTACAAGAGAAGAAGCAGTGTGATCTCGTGATCTCTCCAACTCCAATCATAGAGATCTCCCTTTCAATATGATTGGTCTGTATTGTAATATATACATATGATTGCTTGCGAAACCCAAGTAAAATGAAGAAGCTTTGGAACATTGCTGACGACAATCGTCAAGTCATGTTTCCATTTTAGACTTTAAGCACTACATCTGTAACACTCAATCAATCACTCCACTTGTTTAAATTCAAACAAACTCACAGTCAAAGGAATAATATAATATGTGAATCTACTGCTATGAGAACTTAGCATATGACATCTCTAGGCTCTAGCAAGTGGTTTTCCAGTGTTGCGTTGTCATATCATTCTACATATTTATTTAATTATTTTGTGGATAATTTGGTTGGTTAGATTATGATTGGAATCATATAAATATTGAAATATTATGTGAATGATTGCAAGATTTGATTCTTATGTCTCTTTTATTTTCACATTTGTTGTCCTCTGGCCCTCGGCTCTACCTAGTAGCCGTAGCCAGCATTCCAGCTGCCACATCTTTCTACCTCCCTCCAGACCTAACTCTTTGTAACTAAAATTTATTTTCTCTACGAGATTTCATTTTCAAGAACAACAAATGAGGAGATTAAACCTGCACAAATACAGACGGAAGACTGCCTATAGCAACTATTCCGCCAAAAAGTGCTAACATAAATGTACGTAGTATGTAGAGTCACAACCCCTATCAGCACCATATTCTTTATTTCAAATCACTTCCTTCCAATCTTTATCATCTGCTTGAATTTCCAATTGTAACATAGAAAAGCAAAAGAGGGAAGAAGAAGAAGAAGACACTCTTTTGCATGGTTCAATCACGACACAGGTATTAAAAAGCACAGTTCAATTACCATGTTGTTTGAAAAGTCTCACATGCAAAAGAGAGAGGATCTGAAAAACAGCCATATTTCTGCTGTCCTTCTAGAAATATGATGGTAAACAGTCGTCTGCAGCATGGACCCAGAAAATTCACAACCGGAATTTTAGACACATGTTTCACTTGGTAAACAAATACATGACATAGGCTGCCAAGTGCCAACCCAAACCTGTTTTTTGAGCCTTCTTTTTTGTCATTTTTTTTATTTCTTCTTGAAAATTGCTTTCGGAAATCTGCTTTTGGGAAAAAGGATTTATTGAAACAATAACAGAAATAGTAAAACAAAAAAATTTCAAACAGCAATGCCAAATGCATTTTGAAAAGCTGCACATACAACTTTTTTTCTGAGAAGAGATAACATATGCGACAGCTACGAACTTTCCAAGACAGGATCAGCAAAAAATTACTAGTATTTACAGAACTTAACATGTATACGCTTACTGAGGGCATCGACAATATTTTGTGTATAACCCATATGGGCAAAAGACAATTCTCACAAATCACAATAAAATGCTGTGATCCAGAAAGAGTGAAACCTAACTCATCTACCACAATTGATTAGGCCAGCCATATTATAATTTCAAGAATATGCAATTGCAAATTGTCAAAAATAACACTATGCTCATCCATAATTACCTTGGCATTCTGATCCTTCAAGACTATACATGATTGCAGCCGACAAATGGACCTTGATCTTTCTTCAGTTTTCATCAAGCCACAAAGATCATCAGGAAGCTTCATTTGAATTTTAGACTGGAGTTCAACTTCATCATCTTCAGATCTTAAGGAATTTCTTTATGAAGTACCACAAAAATAAAGATTTTTCTCTTTTACTGTGAAATTTATGGCTCGTCTTCCGATGCACTTTTTGAGGGTATGGATGGACCTGTCAGAATTGAGTAAGAATATGATATCGACAACGACTAATAAAGTGCAAGTAGATGTGCCCCTTCACATATGCAAAGATGCCCAAGTGCACGTGCACACAGAAGAATCTCAAAGACCAAGGCCATCAGACTAGCACTCTTTTGCATCAAATATAAGAGGATCGCAGTAATGTGATAAACCTTACCATTTATGCAACCACCAAAATCAAACAAAATATGCAATGAACTTTGAACCTGCAGAACCAGAAAGCTACAGGCCAATATACTAAACTTTAACTCAACCTCAAGGCTATGCAGATAGTTTTCCTCCATTCTACTTAGGAATACATTTCATGCAAAACTACAGATCAACATTATAAAGTCACATTCCAGAGAACCAAACAAGATTGGATTCTCAAAACTTGTGAAAATAAAGCACAGAAATTTACCCTTTCTAAGCTTGGCTGGTCTGATATTGCTCCTTACAATTGAAGTAGGAGAAAGTAGCCTTTTGGTAGGTACAGGTTTCTTTGATGGTTCCGACTTCTTGGAAGAAATGAGAGATGAATAAAGAATAGCATCAACGGCCTGACGTTGTTGTTTCCTTTTTGTGATCAAGTCCTCAGAAGCCCTACCATCATTGGCCTCCGTCCCTTTAACAATATCTTCAACATGGCAAGTTGAAGTTTTTGAATCCCTATCATGTTTAGAAGATCTACTTGCTCCTTTTAACACATTGGATTTCAAATTTTTAAGTTTATTGCTTGTTTCTTGCTCACATAAATTGCTCTTTGAATCCACGCATTTATCTTTACTCTTACTCATATGAGAATTCTCAGAATTAAGTTTCTTCTCACTTTTATTGCTGCACTTATTTGCATCAACCCCAAAATCTTCACTTGAAATTGGAGACTTTGCATTCCTCGACATTATGTTCTCACCACCATCATTACCATAATGATCATCTCTACCTCTTCTTTTGCTAGCATGGACATATTCCTTTTGGGTTGAAACATTGTCTCCTGTAACTGTTCCCACAGAACTGTTATGTTTGGAACTCCTGTGAAAGGCTTTCTGCATCTTGTGCTGACTTTGTGGTTTGCTAGGCTTGATAGGCTCTCTAACATTTCCAACATGCTTTGCTTGTCTTGAATGATTATCAGACTCTTCAATAGCAGAATTATCACCCTTAGCTATTTTAAATATTTCATAAGGCCTTTTAACTGAAATTACCAAATTTCTCTCTTCGGCATCATTTATTAGAGCAGCCCAGTTATGATTTGCCCGCAAGGTCCTTGCATTACCAAATATCCAAAGTGAAAGCTTTGCTCTTGTCAGAGCAACATTCATCCGCCTTACATCAGCAACAAATCCAATACTGCTGGATTTTACTTCATTTACATGAGAATATGACTCAGCTGCTCTAACAGTGGAAAGTATCAATATATCAACCTCCCGGCCTTGAAAACCATCAACAGTGTTAAACTCCATATCAGCTGTAACAGAAGACCCAAATGCACTGGAAAAACGAGAACGCAAAAGTGAAAGTTGACACTTGTATGGTGTTATGATGCCAATTTTTCCACCTTCAAAGTCAGAAGGGTGCCTGCATAATAATATTCATCAAATTTAATGACATAGTTAACTAGAGGAAGTTACTAATTCTAATATACTTGCTTTCCCTAAAGTAAAAACTATAGTACCTCTTTTTAAAGAATCTTAGTAGTTCAACTGCAGCTTCAGCCTCATGCTCATTGTAAAGGGAAAATGACACAGAATTCTTACCACAAAGTTCCTGGCCATCGATCACATCAAAGAATGCATAAGGGCCAAGGCCCTTAGTCTTATGAAATGACGTTAATTTTCTTGACATGGTTTCTCCATTCAGCAGCTTACCATCATAAAAATGCAACGAGGGAAACTGGCAAATCTCTGGGTGCATCCTATACTGCAAGAAAAAAATTTACAGATAATATATTCCATGTAAATATACTTGTAGTCTTGCGTTATTCCTTACATTTTGTAAATTAACTTTCTCATGTACCAAGGTCATGTAGATAGCCTCCACAACAACCAACCATTAGCACATAACTCTTATTGCATTACATCATAATGTTGAAAACCCAGTGATCATCTAAAGATTTCAAAATAGTTGAAAGAAATGATGTTCCACCTGTTTGGTAAGCATGGTAACAGGATGACCAGCCCTTTGTAAACGCTCAAACATACTGCATTCATAAAGAAATTTGCTTGCAACATTAGAAAGGACTGTTGCCGGAAGTTGCTTTGGATCACCAACCTTGGACAACAAATAATGGACTTCAGTATCAATTGTTAAATCTTCATAGGTGCTTTAAATAGAAGCGGTACACAACTCTCACCATGATACATTTGGTTCCATGGGACTTTAAAAGCTGAAGAGGAATCAGAGTAGCAGGTTCAAGTGCCTGAAGAGAAAAAAATGTGAAGTTCAAAAGGTAGAAATGGAAGAAATGCAACTGCTGATAACATGGATAACCTTGAGAAACCAAACAACCAAGATTTCAAGAAAGTTTACTTGTGCTGCCTCATCAATTACAACTGCATCGAAAAGAGTATGCTCAGATGGGTTCCCAAATTTATAACTTTTCATTGATTCAGAGCAAACTCCATAGAGGTCACCACCACACCCGCTTAATGTAGTCAGAACTATTTCAGCTTCCTTTAGTATTGATTTCCGCAGTTTATGTTTCATATTCTTAATCTCTTCATTAGTCTTCCTCTCCTGTGCCTGAGCAGTACTAAGATCTTTGAAAATCTGTTTCTTCTGCTCATATAATTTTTGTAGCTTCACCTCTAATTCGGCATCTGATATTTCTTTTACATCATCCCCTTTCAGCATTTCATCATCTAAATAAATTTTCAGGTCCGAATTCCCATCCTGCAAGTTAGCTCGCTTAGCCTCGCAGTACCTAATGCGGTCTACTAACTTTTCCAGATTAGAACGCAATACCATAGAAGAGATCATACTAGAATCGTTCTTGGCATCACTCAAATGCATTCTCTCTTCTGCAAGGCGGTGATCTACAAGTGTATCAATAAAGACAGGCATCGAATTTGGATGAACTGTTTTGGCATTACCAACCCTTACAATATATGGCTTGTATATTTTCCCATCACTACCATAAAGGCCTCCACTGGAAATTCTTGACACCAGCTCATCAACAGCAGCATTTGATTGAGCACAAATAAGAATCCTTCGTCTCACAGAACCTGCAGCCAACTTTTCATTGCTTCCTGCATCCTCGTTCAGTTGTCTGGCCAAAGCAGCATCCTGCCATGGCCTTGCAAGTGCAACAGATTGGCTAACTTTTGGCCTTGTAATCATGGAACATGAACTGTTAAATTGTTTCAAACATCCATTTAGAGAATGCTTTGCATCATTTGTTCCTTGTAGTGAAGCAAGCAAACCGCTGACAATTGCCACTATAGTTCGGGTCTTCCCGGTACCTGCTAAAACAGAAGAGACATCATGAGTACAAGAAAGTTCAGATCCATTAGAAATTGAACCATGAGTAAGAAGGCATACCTGGAGGACCTTGTATAAGAGACAACTCAAAATCTTTCTTTGAATTAGGTAAACCAATTGCAACACTGATAGCTTCCAGTTGGCTGTCATTGAACAATGCCTTTAATGCTTGCTGCAAGGGTTGGGAAAGTCTACCCAAAGCTAGCTCTCTAGATTCATTATAACCCACAGATTCATTTACAGGTTTTAAAATAGCTGAAAGAATGGGAATATCCTTTATTGATGATAGCACCTGAAATTCTCGAAGCTGAGGCGTAATGCTCATAATGCGACTTGCATGCCATTTGCTACGCTCAAATAGTTGCTTCCTAGCTTGATTCAAACGTGAAGATCCATTTAGAAAATAGAACCTGATTAGAAGTATACTTGCCCTTCTTTTGTTGTCTCTCTCGCGTCTCTCAACCTGAAAAGCAGGCAGGTTACTTCAACACAGCATAAATTACAATGCAGCAAACAGGCTGAGCTCTTATTTATGTACACAGATGTCCTCAGCTATGAGCCATAGGAGCAATTAGTAAAATGAAAGGTATTCAGCAGGCCTAATCAAAGTCTTTGCTTTGCACCAAGTATGATATCAATGTATAATTCAGCCCTCTGTCACTAAAAATGCATCTCAAAATAAGATTTCTAAAATAGGGGAACGAACTAGCCTTAATAGCATCCCAAAATTGGCCAGGAAAATTCATAACTAGAAATGCATAATAAGACACCACATACCTTTCCAACCACATGAACATCATGGGAATTTTTCTGCGGAGCCTCTTTTGTCAGCAAAATAAGATCATTTTCTGAAAAGATTTTGGAAGATGCAGAACCAGAATCATCATGGACAAAGCGAACAAGATGAAAGTCATCAACCCTCTCAACAGACAGCACAGATAGAATTCCGTAATACATGTCCTCCCATGAAGACATCTCCAGAAAAGAACTACTCAACTGTGCTTTAAACTCCTCCAAAACTAATGGTCGAAAAACTTCAACATACTGTTCTGGTGATTGAAAACACACAGGAACCTCCTTTAGTTTACCAACAGTCCGATTCTCATCTTCACTTGCAGATGCTAATCCCACTGCTTCAAAGTAATTTATTTCCAGAATGGGTCTATACCAGCCATCAAGCCTTGGAGGCTTGAACCTTTTGACTCCAGCTTCAATTCGCTGTAAGCCTCCAAATCTATTTTCAACTGGTGTTTGAATTTGGATAACTTGCCTTTTTGGACCAGAAGCACTTAACTTTGCAAGAAGTGAGGGCTGCTGTCTCACAGATTTGAAAGCAGACTCAGATAGATCGTCATTAGCATCACGCACAATCTCTTTCAACGTTGAATCTCTAGTTTCAGAAACCAGATCATGAAGAGTTTGATTCATACTGTCAATTATCACAGAGGCATCACAAGAATCCTGTTTCTTCGTACTAAGTTTACACTCAGATGAGAAACCATCATTTTCATTGGCTTTGGACTTGACTTCATTGCCTTTATCTTCTCTTGATTTCAAAGAAGCAGGTAGTTTGCCTCTTAATAATCTATAAGAATCCTGCTTCCGAGAAGTGAGGCCAGATATATCTGAAACATTCTTTTGTTCAAAAGAATTTGATAGATCCCTTGAAGCCTTAATGCTAGAAACCTTCTCCTTTGATGTGTCCATTACCAAAGAGCTTTTCTCAGTTGCCGGAGCCACTCTCTGACTATCTAATTGACCATGATGTGAATCCTTATCGGGTTCAATGACCTTAGTATGTGAAATTTGTCCATCCACTTCATCATCTGAAAGGACAATAACTCTACTTTTCTCCTTTTTATTAGTTAATGATGCTGAGTTCAGGATTTCAATATCGGTATCCTCTAAAGGTACAGTCTGGGCATCAGAATCTAAATACCTTCTGGCAAAAGCCAAATCTTCAGAAAGTAATGCCTTTGATCGTAAAAAGGCCGTCCCACAATCATAAGCAACTTCCTTAAATAACGAAACACGAAGGTGTGAAACTTGTTCCGTCAATTGATCAATGTTAATGTTATCTGTATCAAGATAGAAGAAACCATGTTACACAAAGAGTACCAAGCCAATCCACAAGATATTACCAGCAAGAAAGTCTTACTTATACAAATATGATGTACTCACCACATGAAATAAGATTCTCAATGGCCTTAAAAGTCGAAGAAAATGTGTTACTGCAAGATTCTTTGAGCAGAGAAAGTAGAGAAGTCACTGTTCGTCTCCAATAGACCACTACAACCTTAAGTGATGATTTCCCCCAATCTATCAGATCAGGCAGCCATGTAAAATCCAACACATTTTCTGCTATCTTCCCAGTATCCCTAGAATTCTTTGTGAGAGATGGACAAAGTTTCTCAAAGATAACAGGAAGGATTTCAAGTACACGGACACAAGTCATCTGAAACAAAGAGAATAAAGCATAAATGCCACTCAACAAAAGTTAAACTATATTTCTAGCAGTTTGAAACAAATTATCCATCAGAAAATTATCTCTAAGAAAGCAGTGTATATAACATAAAGGCGCAAATCAGGGGAGGGAGAGAGCTAAACAGAATAATTTATTAAAGGCAGATGCTAAAACACCTGACAAAGACTGTAATCAATGAACTCTTTGCCTTCCACCAAGCACTTCCTGATTGCAGGCCATGCAGCTTCAGACAGTAGGCAACGAAAATGCTCAAGTGATTTTAAGTCAACATTTGACGAAGGCCCATCAAAATTTACGGGCAAAGATCCAAAGACTGGCTGTGTCAGGAATCCACCTTCGGACGAGTACTTTTTTATATTTGCATTTTCAGATAAATCTTTATTAGGTGGATCTCCTTCTTTAATTAGTTTCCTTAAAATAAATAAAAAATGCTGTAAGACCTGAAACTTCGATATAACAGAATCGAACTGCACCTGTAAAAGGGCAAATAAAAGCATATAAGCAAAACAACAAAAGACATCAAAATGGGGTTGCATTAAGTACTTTTTACTACAGGGACAATATCTGCTGTTAGACATGCTCTGTTAAGACTCACAAGTTCAATTTAAACATCTTTAGATAGGAATAATGTCCCTTCTGTCCCAAAACTGTACCATTGGTGACCACTTACCACTTTCAAAGCATGTCTCAAGCCTAAAAATGCAGCCGATATAGAAGAATCACTGGAGCAAAGGAACTTCAATCCACATGCAAGACCCCTTGTATTTGAAACTTGCTCCAAGAGGAACTTACCAACTTGCCTTACACTCTGCAGCAAGCAACAATAGATTATGTAAGGAGATTCAACATGCATGAGAGACAGAAAGAGAATCCAACATTCTAACATGGCCCCATTTTAACAATTAATTGACAAATTACATCATTAGGATCGACGAGTGAAAGGATTAAGCTCTCTGCCATCCTTGGTTCCCATGTCCACTGCTTCCGAAGTTCCCCTTGCCCCATTTTAACTACAAAATGAGCAGTTAACCTGTGGAGACATCTAGAGAAGTTACTAAAATGATCATGTATGAGCATTGGGCATAAGATCCCAAGAACCTAATCAAAAGCATGCACTAAAGCTACAGCATCATGACAAATAAATCGTAAAAGAACCTATAATAGTCATTACTAGAACAGGGAGATGCGACTTAGCAAGGATATAAAATGCCTGTAACCTGTTGAATGTTCTGATCAAGGGAAGATGCATGATTGATACTCTGAGTGAGTTTTTTGACTCCTTCCCACCTCCGCCATCATCAAAACCAGTTGGGACCTTCCACCCAAATGAAGAGGAGATTTCTGGGGCTGAAGATGAAAGCCAGGATCTAATAGAAAGTGCCATTTCTGCATTACTTTCAGGTTCTACCATTGTCAAATGAGCACGGGACCAGAAAACAGCTTTTGAAAACGATACCGGAAGGATCGATGGATCAAGGTCAACTAGAACATCAATCCATAACATGGGAATACACATCCACCCTCTGTACTCTTGAGAGGTAATTTTACTATGTGCACTGAATTCCATCCAACAACTATCATCCTTTTCTTCAGCATCCAAGAAAAATGGAAGCCTGTCATCATCTCCATCATTAAACTCAACAAAAATGCTTCTATCAACATCCAGAGGTGTGTGGTTACTGAACATTGCAGTTATTAAGGCAGCAGCATCAGAAACTATAACAGTTTGTACTAGATCAAACGCAGGTTGCCGAAGAGAAGTATGAAGTGAAGAATCCTTCAAACATGACACAAGTGAAGGACCCCTGTCCAGTAAGAAAACTGCTTATTAGTGGAAAACCCTACTGCAGTAAAATCAACACAAACATACATAAACGGACAAGTCAAGTCATCTGCAAATATTTTATCATATGTTTCTTAATCTGTAATAAAAATCTCGGAAATAGATATCAAACTTCATAAAAGAACAATTCCAAGAAAGAAAGAAACCCAAGAGAACAAAAGAATATGAATTTTCTTTCCTTGCACATATATTGCTAAATTACTGAAAGATTTAGGGAGACAGTAGCAAAAAGTCCAACAAACGATATAAACTTTATTTCCCTGCAAGAATAGACTCAACTCAACTAAGCCTTAATACTAAACCAAAAGGGGGCAGCTATATGGATTCTTTTCTTCATTCCACACAACTATGGATTACATTTTCAGAAAGATGTAAAGACTATACGCCAGATAAAATATATGTCAGCTTTTTAATCCTTAATTTCTTACAAAAACAATAAACAAAATTTTAGGGTTTAGGGTTTAGGAGTTTGTCGCATTAAAATATTTCAAATTCAATTTAAAAAGTTTTGGATATGTTTAGTATAATTCTAAGTTTAGAAATAAAAATAATATTCTTATTCAATCACCACATGAAGAACAAAAATTGAAAAAGTTTGGCCAAAGTGGCCTTATTACACATCAATTAAAATTGAGTGACAATTTAAATTCAATAAAAAGCTAAATAACCACAAAAAAATTACCCTAAAAAATAACTATTATGAAATAATCAAGAAGACAGATGACCGTCGTATGCGAGAATGAGATGAATACCACTCAAATCCATAGTTAAAATGAATGAGGCTAACACCACATACCACATATGTGCGCATTCAACTGGAGGGCATGGTGGGTTCATCTTATAGCCTCGATGTATAATAAGAAGGGCTATCTGAAATTACAATCTTGCAAAAATAGAATAATGAGCCAAAACAAAATAACTATCTTCATATACAAGTAAAACGAGGTCTCATCCCATAATCTAGAAGAAGTGGAAAACCTTGCATGCCAATTTTCTGGTGAGAACATTGAAGTTGCTGCTCACAGGAACTTGATGGAGAAGAAAATAAAGAAAATGTCTTCTCTGCTTTTCATGCTCCCCATCTTGCAAGGCCTCAAGTGACTGGACAGGCAAAATTGTTAAGCATCATTGTTGTTAAGAAAGTACCTTGTACCATGTCAAAATAACTTAGAAAAATGACAAGAAGGATGAAAGAAGTGTTAACAAAAGGGCGTTTGAATGGCTCACACACATGCCTGAAGAAAAGGTGGAAACAGATCAAAAATATCTTTATGGATCTTCTCATTTTGAGTGTGGAAACACTGGCCCGATAATGTATTCCGCATCACACTTGGAGACAATGTAGACCTCAGCCAAAGCTTACAGCCTTAAAACAAGTCCACATAGGGAAGAGGTCATACCATCATTGTAATTGCATAAACATAACTGAAACTTAATAAAGAAAAAGAAATAAACTTACCAAGCATTTTGAAGAGTTCTTTCAAACAGCTAACTGCATGAGAAAATTCAGCTGAATCACCGCTGACATGGTTGAGCACAATATCAAAAAAAATGGGATAGCGCTCCAGTATCCCTTCTTCAAAAGCAGGAGGTTCTAGGAACTCAAGCCTTCATAAATCAAAAAGATATGTACCATTAGAAGGGGGAGGGGGGAAGAGAGAGAGAAAGAGAGAGAGAGTTCTTGAAGCTTAAGATTTTAGCCACCGCTTCCTACAAGGATGTGATTCCAAGCCATATAGATAGACGCTCCAGCTGCACTCTTGGCCTTGAAGTCTTAGAAACTGATGGTTGTGAATCTGTCTCCAAAATCCCAATAAATTTGTTCAGCAAAGGCTGCAAAGGTTCCATATCCGTTGCTCTCCTACACTCAAACAATATAGCATTATTGAGGTAAAACATAATACTGCACTGTTAATTGATTTTATCATGACCAGAAGATTACATTGACACAGACAAGATGTGCACAAATTGTAAAGGTGAAAAGTGAGTTTTTTACATGATTATTAGACAAAATTGATATGATAAACCAATGATAAAGATCCTTATAAACCAGACAGAAAAGCATTGATGATTTTTCGGCAAATCACTTATAATCAGAATGAACAATAAAAGACCATAAAAGCATGAGACAGTTGATGCACTTGCAATGAAACCGTTTCCTCTTATGTGGTAATTTCCTAGAACAATATATGAGAATTTTCCCTGAACAACATAAACCATAAAATGTAAGCTGTCAATCCAAAGCCAACCAATGTCCTGAGAGATAGTGAAAACTAACAGTACCTCAATTTTTCCATTGATCGTGCTAAACGCCGACCAACAGTTCGCACTCTTCTATTGAAAAAAAGCAATGCATAAACCCCCTGGCAGATGAGGCACAGTCTATAAGTAGGTAGATAAGATTGTGCATTTGCTAGTGTTTGTAAAGAATTTGGGCAATAGAAATAGAATACCGGAAAATGTTGATGTCCAGCCAAAGCTAGCTCATGCATATTATCAACTGCTTGAATGAATAATTCAAATTCAATAAACAGGGACTGATCATCGAGCAGGACAGGAAACATCAAGACCTGGGAATAAATTAACAAAAGGATAAATGATAGAAAACATCCATCCACTGATACTAGAAAAATTTGGCTGATTAATTTCATTAGTAGGGGTTCTATCTGAGTAAACGAAGCAAAGGGATGTGATGTGAAGTCATTTTACCTCGTACATAAGACTAACGACTTGAGCATTATCCCGAAGAGGATCATACTCATCCTTCTTCAGTCTAGCATTGATCTCTCGCAGGTGATGAGTCAGCCTTTCCTCATCGAGACAGCGAAGCACGTGAAGAAGGGGAGCAATGGAAGTGGACTCGTACTCCAAGGTGTACATCTGGTGGGCCTGGTGGTGGTGAGATATGCATTGAATGCAGGACAGCATTTCGTGAGAAATCCTCTTCCAAAGGAGGCGGAGAGGAGAATCAGGACGATCATCTTTGAAATAATTGTAGAATGTCTCCAAAAGTGGGGCCATTAAATCCCAAGAGGCACACCATATATGATTTTCTTGGGGCAAAGTAATCAAAAAATTAAATGTATCTGCAAACCTGACATAATGAAGGACAATAAAAAAAATAAACACACTGGTTCTGGTTGTTACTTTACCAATAGTAATAAAAAAAAAAAAAAACACACTGGATTAGAAATGACCGGTAATAGTAAAATAATGAATGACGGTATTTAGAGAGAAAGAGAGTGACCATTGTTCTTTGCGCTGGTGAAGACGGCGTAGTTTCAAGGGATTGTCATCGACGTTTCGCTCCTCTTCTTCTTCAATGCCTCTCCATCTATCTAATAGTTCCCTCCTTGATGCCATTCCTCCTTCAAATTCAATAATAATAATAATAACAACCAAATTCTGATTATTAGGGAGGGGTTTGAATTTAATCTTCTACGGCAATCATTAGATTAGGGTTTTTTTTAGAGATTGAGATTTAAGAGAAGGGAGATTCTTCATCCAAAGGTAGTAGAGAGGGGCAAAAAGCTTATGCTTCTGCTTCTGCTTCTGCTTCTGCTTTAAGTATTTATTTTATGCAGAGGGTGAGGAAGACGAAGAAAAAACCTGCCCGAGGCGCCAATTCCAGAAACAGAGACATTAACGACACCGTATCACTACTCACTCACCGGGCTCTTCTGTGTTAAGAGGCCCAGTTGGGGTTGTTGATGTTCTAATGGGTTTACGTTATGAGATTTAGGAATAAAAGAGTCCAAATTGTAGGGCAAAAAAAGAAAAGATAGGAGGGGGAAGCAGGTCAACTTTTGAATGATGGTGTGGTTGAAAATGAGGGTTTTTTCAAAAGTGGTCCCTATGGCTATAATATTGTTATGTATGAAGAAGGTGTATCGCAGTCGCAGCATGGCTTTTCTTTTTCTTTTTGTTGTGGAAGATGTAAAAGCGAAGTTTTTTTTGTTGTGCTTTGCCTTGGCCTGATAATAATATTTATTGACTGACTGACTGACTTGTTTCCAAAAACTTTAATAAAAGTAAATATAAATTATTGATTCTATAGCTATATGTGATGCGATATTTATATTTATATTTATATTTATATTTATATTTGACATTTGAAATTATTCACCACTTAATATTGGGAAAAAGAAAAGTGGGTTTTTTAGGAGCCAAGGAAAGGATTGGAGCGGCTTAGGAATGGGCGCACACTCTCCAAAAAGAAAACATAGCACTGGAAGTGGCAGCATAGGTAAGTGGTCAAATTGAGCGCTTCAAACAAACCAAAAAAAAACCCTAAAAACAAACAAACAACAATTGAATTGTATTTGTATTTGTATTTGTATTGTTTCTATCTATCTATCGTCAGTTAGTCCACTTGAGCTGATTATGTCCCCATCGCCCTCACACCCAGAGGCATGCCATTTCCTTCTTTATTTCTCTCCCTCTTCAAACCTTCCTTTTTCGTTTTTTCAATTTCTTGTTTTTATTATTATTATTTGAAATTTGAAAAATAAAATAAAATAATGGATTCGCAGAAGCAGGAGAAGAAGAAGTATGAGGCAGCCGCAGGAGGAGGGATTTTTGGAGATGTTTACTGTGCCACTATGATCCTTCCCAAGGAGCTCGACCTTTTCATCGATAAGATGGATCCTCCTTCTCCTTCTCCTTCTCCTCCTCCTCCATTTCTCCCCCGCTCTCACTTCCCTCATCTCACCCTCGCTATCAGAGTAACACTCCTCTTCTTTTTTTTTCTTTTTTTCCTAATTTTATTAATTTTCCTCTTCCTCCTTACTATCAGTCCATCGCTGCATTATTAATCAAACATAAATTTATTAAAAAATTTTACTTCTTTTTTTTAATGTTGTTATGTCAGTTTTATCTTTCTTGCTATTTGCTAAATAAATAATTCTCTTACCTTGTTTTCCCTTTTTATCACAATATTATGTATCTATTTCATTTCAGGATGTTGTTAGCTGTAGAGAGGTCGCCGAGTTTCTCAGCGGTGCTTTGGCTGGGGCTATGACCAAGGCTTTTCTTGCTCCTCTAGAGACCATCAGGTTTCTCTCTCATTCCCATCCATCCACCAACAACTTTCAATTTTCAACTTCCAACTCAATAACTAAATATAATAAATGCATAGCAAATATGAATATTCCTCACCTGCTGTTTGTTTTCCACTAATTAAGTCCCTACTCACCCATAAATTAATGCTCAACGACTCCAATATGCAGAACAAGAATGGTTGTTGGTGTTGGATCCAAAAACATTTCTGGTAGTTTCTTTGAGATCATTGAGCAGCAGGGTTGGCGAGGACTTTGGGCTGGCAATGCTATTAACATGCTTCGTATAATCCCTACCCAGGCAATTGAGCTTGGCACCTTTGAGTGCGTCAAGCGGACAATGACTTCGGCACAAGACAAATGGAGTCAGGATGGCTTTCCTCCACTGCAAATTGGTCCTGTCAGCTTCAATTTTTCGCTCTCCTGGATTTCCCCAGTTGCAGTTGCTGGTGCTGCTGCTGGAATTGTTAGCACACTCGCATGCCATCCGCTTGAAGTTTTGAAGGTATTCCTTCAATGAGTTATTGTCCTTCAATCCCAAAATATTCAGCTTAGCTGTTTATGTTGTTTTATTTTCAAAATTCAATGAAGCATGAATTGATTATTTCCTTCTTTAATTCATGTTCTTGATGACGATACATAATCTTGCTCCATACCCCTTCTAGGTTTCTGCTTTACCTCAGCAGCAGTGTTGTGCTTTTTGTCCTATATATAGGAAACTTCCTCAGAACCTTTTCCTTTTATAGTTTACAGGCTTAACATTCTTCAAGGTATAGGGCTCAGAACTGATCTTTTTCCTTTGTATTTGCTCACAGGATCGATTAACCATAAGTCCTGACATGTATCCTAGTTTAAACATTGCAATTAGCAAAATTTATAAGGATGGAGGGATAGGTTCCTTTTATGCTGGTATTTCACCCACGCTGATTGGCATGCTTCCGTACAGCACATGCTACTATTTTATGTATGAGACGATGAAGAAATCTTACTGTCAATCAAAGAAGAAGAAGACATTAAACCGTCCAGAGATGCTCTTGATTGGAGCTCTTGCTGGTGAGGAACTAGGAACTAATTGTGCTTGTGTATACAAATATTTGCTCTTATCCAGCATAATGCAAGGAAAACCGCTGCGCTTTTCATTATAACATGGATGATAATCTTTAGCCAAATGCATGAATAAAGCTTGACAACATGCACAATGTAAAACACCTGCTATCCTTAGCATCAGGTGGAATTTAAACTATTAGATATATGTCTCCTCTGATGACCGTTTCTTGTAATACTGTTGTAATATTTTTCATTTTGTATGCTCAGGTTTTACGGCTAGTACCATCAGCTTCCCACTGGAGGTTGCTAGGAAACGACTGATGGTGGGTGCTTTGCAGGGTAAGTGTCCACCCCACATGGCAGCCGCACTTTCGGAAGTCATCCGAGAGCAGGGCTTTCTCGGACTTTACAGAGGATGGGGTGCAAGTTGTTTAAAAGTCATGCCTTCTTCTGGCATCACTTGGATGTTTTATGAAGCCTGGAAAGATATACTGCTTGTGGAGAAATGCCTTTTATAGCGGCATTGATGAGATGAGATGAGATTCCAGCAGAATTCCATTTTGGGTTTCTGGAATCTTTAGTCATAAACTTGAGATGGGAAATTCCTTCATTTTACCTGGGATTGGGCTGCTCTTTTATGTCTGCCCATTCTGCTGACCACCAAAAAGAAAGAAAAAGAAAATAGAGCTTGCAATTTCGGTGCGATATCACAGAATTCATATTATTACTAAAATTTTGTTTCCCATGTGATTCCTTAAGCGGCATTTTGTCTTACATTCATTCATATTACTTCTTTTTGAGTGTGTTACCTGGTAGGCCAGTTTTTTGGTCCAGGTTTGTCATGACCATGATTGAAAGGGTCGGCTGGTTGCCCCTCTGTTGTTACAACGTGATAAAAAAGGAGAGAAAAATTGAAACCCGACATTCTACATGGGGCATCCTCGATCGCTAATGGCTACAGTTCGGCCTATCCTCTGATGAGCACTTTAGATCTATTTTGAATATTAATGCGGAGTAAAATATTACAAAAAACAACATTTATATCAAATCTATAAATTATTTTTATTACTGTTTTGAGAACTAGCGAATGACCTCTTCATCCATAACCATAACCATTCACGATTACATGAGAAGAAAATAATATAATAATGATAATGTTATTCACAATCACAGAGGTAAAGGAAGACGAGGAATGGCATCTAAATCTACATTCACAAGAAGTAAAATTACAAGTTACATGGCATCATCTAAATCAGCAGAAGCATTACCAGGCCTTAGAAACCTAGAGATAGAAGTGCAACTTGATCTTGATTGTGAGTTCTCAGCAAGTAGGTAAAAACAGAACAAGCACAGCGCTGTTAAGAGGGAAGAAAATTGAGAAAAAGGGTCAGGCTTTGATGAAGCTATAATTATGGGTGGATATAAGATATAAAAAGGCAGGAGACCAAAAATTCAGCAAGAGACAGATATATCAAATATTAGCATTTTGTAGACAGTCCATCCAATTAGTGTTGAAGCTGATAGAGAAGTGGTTTGATAATTTGACAGCAGTGTAGAAAGAAAACAAGTGCAGCAACAGCAACAGCAACAAATCAACAAATGTGTAAAAGAGTAGATACGTACCAGCATAAGCAACCGTAAAACCTGAGACCAAACGTCCCAAAGCTGATAGAAAGTAAAGAGAAAGGGCGACCTGAAGAAAAACAAATAAATAAATAATAATTTTTTTTTAAAATAAATAAAAAAAAAAAAAAAAAAAAAAGACCTTGAAGAAAAGTCGCTTGTCATGGCCGGTAGCGGCGACCCTCAAAACGGACTCAGCAGCACCAACAGTATTAGCAAACCAAGCGACAATGGTGCTAGCAGTGTCCTGAGAGATCTGCCACTCAAGTGGATCTACGGGAACACTGCAAGAGGAACAAATATTAATTTATTAATCAATCATTAAAACTTAAGAGTATTAATTAATGAAAAAGAAGAAACGCAACGCACGAGATGTTCATTTGACGGAAAAGAAGGCCGAGAATGGCGAGCGAGCAGAGGAGAACGATGAGAACATCGGAAAGCAGAGAGAGGAGACTGGCTTTCCGATAGGCACAGTGGTAGTACACCAACGTACCACACACCAATCCTATCATCGGCTTCCCTATTTCACTTCTTCTTTTCTTCTTAAGCTTATTATCATCCTCCATCCTCTTCCTCTTCCTCGATCACTTCTTTCTTTCTGTTGTGCGTTTTGCTGGCTATGGCTATGGTATCACAAATTAATTTTGATTTTGATTTTTCTTCAACCAGATTTTATTATTTTACGAACCAAAAAATAAATAAAAAAAAAAAGAAAAACAACTATGATTCTGATGGATTAATGGGAAGGAATCTTCTAATTTATTTTATTTGACTTTTCGTTTCTTCCTTTTTACCATCAACGCTACGCTCTATTGTTTTTCAATTTCTTGTTCAAAAAAAAAATTGTTTTTCAATTTGGTCGGCCATGAGCCTTTTTCTCCTAATGCACACGACCTGTCGTTTACCCCTGTTTTTGTTCCTAAGAAAATTACATAAAAGAGAATTTTACATTTCTAATAAATTTTTTGTATTTTTATGAAATATATAAGTAAAATAATGTTAACATCAATTATATATTCTTTCTATTTTAAATAATTTTTACTTCAACATACATTTATCAAAATTTATTTAAATTAAAATATCTATATTAAAATCAAATTTTGAAATACATTTATAAAAAAAAATGCCCATTTGTGTGAAAAATTCACACCTTTGTGACCTTTTATAATTTTATCCCAATTTAGCAAATAGTTGATAATTCTAACACAAACAATTTTTTTGTCAAAATTAAATAAAAATACTAACTGACGTGACATCTTATAAAATGTCAAAGTTACCCTTTTTAATTTTCTAAATCTATAATGGTCTATTAGTATAAAAATTCAAACATTTGAAATTTTTGACAATTTTATTTCAACTTTTAAATTTTGATAAAAATATTTTTATTTAGCAAATTTATTTATACAAATAATTATTTATTTAAAGTTAAATAAAAATATAAACATAATAATAAAAGAATTAAATTTACCATTGAGAACTTGTTAAATTCATAAATGGTTTTCACTATAATAATTTTAAACATTAAAGATATTTTTAATGTAAAAAATTGTTACTCTACATAATTTAAAATTTTTCATTATTTCATTATTATTTATTTGAAAGCAATTAAAAATATTCAACTTTAAAATGCAAAGAAAAAACTTATCATATTTTACTACATATGTATATATACACACACAGGCAAAAACCCATCCAACACAATTCAAATCAAAGCTTTCAATTTTACAACATTACATTACTTGTATAATAATATCATATAAGCAGAATATATATATAATCAAACGGCCTTTGCTTTAATTTGATAACTAAATTTCCCAAGCTATAGCATCACCTTTTACCAATCAACAACAAATTATTCTATACATCATCTTAACATTATACATACAACAAGATACAGTTAGAACTGACAGACATAAATATATATATATAATACATGTATACCACTAATTTAATTTTGTTCAATTATCCCATGCCCCACCATCCCCCCACTCTTTCTTCTCTTTCGTCCCAGATTACATTTCCTCTGCTCGCCAGACCACACCTCCACCCTTCTCACACAGTTAGTTCATTTCACTTTCTCCATACTTTTACGTCTCCTCACCTTGGCTTTCTGCATTACAATCAACAATATCATTAACATTATCACTCTGCCAAAATTCTCCATTACATTAAGCTCCTTACACAACTACCAATCAATCTTTAGCTACGACAAGCAAGTTCATTTCCAAGCAATTATTACGACGGTGGTTTATTTACCAGCTCCTACACAAATACAGATAATATCTATCAACTAAGATACAAAACTAGCGCACCTTCTCCACAAAGTTGCTCAAATCGAGCAACTATGTGTTTCCCGTATGTGTATTTCTTCAAAGCATGAAGATGAGCTCTTATACGATTCAGCAATATTTCCCCCTGTTTGTCATTGCTTATTTCGAGAATCTTTTGGACCACATAGTTTGCAAATTGGTCCTTCATCATTGTCTATACAAGAAGAAGAAAACACAAAATTGAGTTCACCATGTAATGACAGATTCCTAAAATCAGTAAAAGAGTGAGCACCCATATCTTTTGATTAATTTAACAAATCTGATTGACCATACTTTAATTTCAGAAAGCTTTGCTCTACAATGCTTTTAGTGTAGTTCATGCTCTGAGATTCTAAAATCCTCTATTACCAAGTAGAGTTGAGGATAAACATAAAAATTATTTTAAAAAATTTCAGTAAAATGGCAAATTCAACAACCCGCATATATTTTACCATGAGCTGTCTTCAAAATGATAGTGTGTGTGCTAATTCTCTCTCTCTCTCTCTTTTTCTCCTTTCTGATTGACTTCATTTCATAATAGGAGTCCATCTATCCATGTTCTCTATGGTATGGTCAAAGTTTTAAATCCCCTAAACATATCACAAGTTGAAAGAATTGTCTCATATCTGAATTCTTATCTTCATTTATTTTTGGCTTGATACAGGTAATTTAGAGCATCGACTGTGCTTCTGTTCTCTACTTTGGTAACTATCTATGCTAAACTCCAAGTTGCTGTGTTTTGCAGCTTGTTGAAAATTTATAGGGTAGGCACCTCCTATGGCACATATTTATGTTCCACAAGTGGCCTTTGCATTTGTGAAAGGAAAGCTATTTGTTCTTTTGGTATGAGAGGATTGTTCTCTAAAATGATGAGCCTATAGAAAATTACCTCATTGATAACGGTAATCACCTCCCTTAACACAATATATATATTATTGCTAATTCTCAAAATTTCTAAGAAATTAAAGACATACAGCAGTTAGGTTGGTTCACCTAAAAGCCTCAAAGTTAAGTGTTAATTTAACTTACCAACAAGTGGTCAGTTTCCTCAGACTGCCCAATAACCTCCTCTATCAAGAGCTCCTGTTCAACAGGACTGCCATGCTCCAAACACTTTTCAATGACATTTGATGCATATTTATGCTGGCTCATTTGCACGATTTTCCCAGTCATCTTACTAATAATCTGGCTCCTTTCATAGGACTTTCCCCTCTCCAAAACATGCTGTGACAGTAGAGGCATGAGAAGAAAGAAATATGAAATAGAGAAATTCAGGAACTAGGCCAACTTGAAAAAGTCCAGGCCAACATGAAACATTTTTTCAAAATACAAGCACCACTAGGCACCAAATACCAACCCATGAAGCACCACTGAACAAGATAAGTACAAAACAGAGACTGGGTCCTTTAGATGCAGAACCTAATAAGAAAGTTAACAATAAAAAAAGCACAAGCATCATAGTTCTAGAAATAAAGATGTTGAAGATAAAAGGTGTGCAGTTCCAAAAATTATCTTATCTGCTTTACGAGGATGTATACCATGGGAGGTTTCCTTATGCCAAATTAAACATTAGAATAAGAAAGAAAATTGCAGCACAGCAAAAACAATTGTGACCATAAAATGACATGTCAACAGAAGTCAATTAAGAACTAGGTACAAACCATAACCTTCACAATTGAAAGTATCAGTTAGACCAACATTTAATGGTTAGGGTGGGTAATGTAACAAATCCCAGTTTAATAGCTTCTTCCATGGCATTTTGGGATCCAAAATCAATATTTTTTTAGATTGAGACCACATTTTCACTCAAAAAGAACACAGACCAGCACTCACAGCCATGCCGCTCAATATGAGCTCACAGTTGAAAAGACAAAAGTCTTACTTGAAAAACAAAAATGAACTACAAAATGTGATATCCTGAAGAGAAAGCACATTATTTCAAAAACAGAAATATTGCTAAGTAATCGATTAAGCAGCACAACAAAATACAAAACCAACCTGGGTGACATAGTTGCCATACTGGTCCTGAGCAAGAAGGTAAGCAGATTCCAGTATTTCATCTACTATACATTGACTTTGCAAATCATCCGAGCAATGCTCCAAAACTCTCTATTAGAAACAAAAGCACTAAAGTTTAAAAGCAATTTAGTGAAAACAACACAGGTTTTTGTGTCCATCAAATTATGTATAAATACCTGAATAACACGGCAACCGTAAGGGTGAGTGGCAAGTGCAGCGACTTGACCTCGAAAAGCAGTAATAATAAATTCAATATTCACTGTTGGCACACATTCTATACACTTCTGTATTACATGATTTCCATTTTGATCATGTACACATCTCATAACATGCCCATCAAGCTCTTGAACGAGTTGTTTTTTCTGATCAGGATCAATCACTTCCAGAGCCTAGAGCAAGAATTACATAATTAAGTCTATAGGATATCATCTATAAATGTCAAACTCATTCAAACAGAATATACAATTTGCATTCCCCCAGAAATAAATGAGAGAGGAGGAGGATAGGATAGAAGGGTGGGGGATGTTGAAAAGAAAAGCTTCATATAAAACTTATAACATATCCTACAGTAGCAAGACATATTTTGGATGTTCAGAAAGTTGGTAGCTTGAGTCAAAGAATGTTACAATGCACAACCTGTCGAACACTTCTGCCTGCAAAATATTCCCCCTGAACCATGTACTTGGAAAGAGCTTATTGGCTCATTGATTAGACACATACAATATTAACCAAAATAAACCTCTAAACACATCTCCTCAAGCAGAGATCTAGGAGTTACTTAACAAAGATACAAGTCCAGAGAGTTTATATCCTCACATGAATCTCACCTTTTGTATCACACGACAACCATACATCTGTAAACTTAGCTGCAACATCTGTCCAGACAGTTTATCTGCAAGCTCCTTCCGTTGTTCAGGACTTCCATGCTCAAAAAACTGCAACATAAACAGCAAGTTTCAGATCAGTAGTTGCAATTCAGACAGTTCTAAATCCAAATCCATTAACCATGTGCTGCATGGAGGCATTTGATACAAAAAAAAAAATATGACAAAAAGGTTTCTTCTTTTTTTCTCCCTTCTCTATTGATTAGATTAAATGAATATTAGATTCATAAATCTGATGGAACTTTATTTGAGTATCGAATTGGAATACCTACAAGGTGTAATTTCAAACTCCCCTCAAATCATTAACAAGCACATTCATGAATCTAACATCCAAACATAACATATTTCAGTTCTCTCCCCTTGTTCTTTCTTTTTAATAAGAAAAATTTTGGTGGGTAGGGACCATGTAAAGCAGGCAAGTAATAAAAAGCATACCTTTTGAATGACATAGTTTCCAAAAACATCTGTCATTAGTTTTGAGGCATGAGGAAGTACTTCTTTAAAAACTGAAACCTTTTCCTCAGCACCGCAATGTTCCAGCTTCTGCTGAATAAATCGACTCCCATGCTGATCAACACTGAAGTTAAACATGAAACCATATTATTCTAATGTTGGGAGGAGTAAAGCAAATTAGACAAACATGGCCAGTACAGAATACTACCTGAATTCAACTATATGCCCTGCTATATCAGAGAGTTCGAATTTTCGAGCATTGCTTGATTTCAGCTCTTCAAGAAAATAATGTCTCTTGGGCTCATCAAAGCTGTTGACCCCTCTTTGCCCTTGACCCCCAGAATACAATCCTATATTTCTACTTGAAGTCTGAGGAAACCTCATGTCATTTCGCCTACCAATATGATTAATTCCACCAACAGGAGATGATGGAAGTACTGGACTGGCAAGCGGTGCAGCTGGGAATTGGGTCATGACACCCATACTTGGAGGACCTCCATAGTAATTACCACCAGTAATTCCTGTTTTTCCCGAACTTGGCATGCTTAGACTTCCATTAGCTTGAGGCTGAAATTTCTGATCATCCCTATAAGCAGCATAAGATGACTCCTTCTGCTGGAAAGAATCAATCTGGCTACCAGGAGCACCATTTGAACCCAAACGATTCTGCTGAAATGTAGGACTATATGCATCTCCAAAAGGATGCTGAAAGTATTGCATATAAAGTGGATTCATATATGGAGGTTGAAACATCAATCCCTGTTGTCCATAAAACTTTCCTAGGTGTTGCATACCACCTACATTTGGAATGTTTTCCCCAGCTGAAGCACCAGTAGTTCGACCATCAAAGCTTGGACCAGAAGCACCAAATGGCACAGGAATGGCACCATGAGAAGGATAGCCAGTCATAAATGGCGGAAGATATGCAGAGCCCAAAGCATATCCGCCCATGCTATATTGCGGAGAATATAAACCAGCTGGCTGGAAGTTAGGGTAAAACGGAGTCCCTCCTGTCATATAGGCTGTTGCTGATGCAAAGGAAGGATGGGTAACCGCAGGAGAATGCAATGACTGCTGTACCTCAATAGAGAGCCTATGATGGTCGTAGGACAAGATATCCAAGCTACCGTGAGATTGAGCCGTTCCCTGAGAAATCATTTGAGCCTGATGTGGAATGGCTTGTTGAACAGATTGGTGACTTTGCAGTGTATTCTTCCCATAAGATTGTTGCTCTTCTTGTTTGTTTCTCATTCTAGGTTCTGTTCTGGCAATACCTGGCTGAAGGGTACCTCTAAATGATGCATGACTCTCTGCAGCAGTATCTTTATTGCTTGATTCATCTTTTTTCTGGGATGGCTTCTCATCAAGAGATGGAGTGCTTGGAAAAGAGGTAATTGTAGGATGATTATCAGATATTAGCCTGATGGCATCTACCTTGAGAGCAAATGTTTCCATGCAAACATCTGAAGAACCTGAATTTGATTCTGAAGCTTTTGAAATGTTGACAGGGGAAACATTTGATGGAATCGCATGGACATCAAAATCACCTGCTTCCTCTGCTGCATGGCTTGAGGAACGAGACTGACTATAAACAGGAGAAGGGGTGCGTGGGAAGTCTTCCTACAAATCCACCAAAACATCGAAAGAGGGAGAAAGGAAGATAATTAAGAAAAGCAAAGCAACGCAAAAAAGACACCAAAAATTTCTTTATGCACTTAAAATACTATGAGCAACTTGGGGCAAACAAAATCCAGATGCAAAAATATGTATGTGAGGGATATTTATTTATGTGCCACCATGATACAATGTCTATACATACAGCTATATCTGTATATTGGTATTTAGAAGTGAGCATCTATGTCTAGCTGGGTGAATTGGCTTCAAGTTTCATGAGAAAAGGCAGCATGAGCTCATGCTGCGATGATGTGGTACATGACCTATCTTCAAGCTAACCTACAACTATTATAATAAAATTACTGTATGGTAGAAATAGAAAATTCCATACCTGTATCAGATCTACTAAACTTTTATGGCGACATGCCAAAAAAGTTGCATTCTGTCCATAGGTAGAGGCACTAGCTTTTTCTGGAGATTCTATGGGGGACTTGTCCTCCTCTGGCTCTTCCTTGTGAGTCGAAAGTGCAGACAGTTGCAAGGATTTGTTGCCACTGTCATCTACAGAAGGTCTCTGCTTGTTTCCATATCCACCAATATGGCGTGCAAGTCGATGACTCTCCCGGGACATGAGAGGCGGAGGAAGCCTTGGATTCAAGTTGACGTTGGAACTGTAATATGCCAAATAGGCTGGATCAGAGAGCAGCTGTTCCTCGGATTCACAATTCTCAATAGCACTACTTAAACTTTCCAAGCTAGAACCCATGCTTTGAGCTAAAAGGTTTCCAATGGCAGCAAACGAACCCTCCATACTCGGTGGTGCACTACCACTTCGACTGGGAACACTATCTGTTTGATCTTTGTGAAATGTATGGTCCTTCATTAGCAACCCCAAGTTCTCTGCAGTCATATGATTTAATGGTGTCCCAAACATTGCAGCATCCTTAGAAGAGGGCCACTTTCTAGCTCCACCACTGTCCACCATTCGCATAGGGCTCTCAGTTGCCATCCTGCTCAAAAAGTATGCAGAATCTTTGTGTTTGTTTCTATTTTTTGGATAAAATTGAAAGGAACTATTTCGTCCATATCAGTTGAGACATGTTTATCCAATTCTGTAATGATGAAAAAAGGGTATGATAAGAAAGAGAAGGAAGAATGAAAATAACAGAAATAAAAATAAAAAAAGAGAATCTTAGTCCAAAAAAGTTAGATGTTGTGTCAATCACAAGAAGCTGTAAAATCAGCAGAGGAGTTAGAAGCAGTTAAAGTATGAATCCCCACAAAGCAATTTGAATGTAGTAAAAAGGCAAGCAGATGAGTTTAGTGGAAAATATATAAAGTTGATATTTGAACTCTACTCCACAGAAAATATTAATCCTAGAGCCTTTGTAATTAAAAAACACAGATGATATATCATTTTGCATAAGCGAAGAAGGCAAGGAAGCAACACAAAAGGAGAGAACACTGCACACTAGAGGGCTCTAAAGCAGAAGAGAGCGGTAGGAACTAGGAAATGGTAGGGCGAAATGATAGGGCAACAAGGAGGAAGAGAAGTAGGGAAGGGAAGGGAAATTGGGAATCCCTATAACTATAAAAAGGGAATTAAAATAGAAAGAGTGAATATTGATTGTTGAAGAAGATGGGATGGGATGGGAGGAGGGAGAATAGGGAAAGTAAGTTGGAATGGAAAGAAAAATGAATATTTGGTGAAAACTAAAGATTGAAAAAGAAGAAAGCTTGAGGTAAACAATAAGAAAATAAAAAAGAGGAAGCAGAGAGAGAAGTGAAATTGAATGATCAGAAACATAAATAAAGTAATAAAGTAATTACCAGAGAAGAGAAACGGCAGTAGGAAGAGCGTGGGAAATGAAGGCAGTGATGCGATGATGGAGTTGAAGAGAAGAGAAGAGAAGAGAAAGAGGTTTTTGAAAAAACCCTCGCAGTCGCACAGACACCCACACCCAACTCTCCCTTTTTTCTTTTTCTTTTCTTTTTAATTTGCTGTTGATTTCTGCTCTGGTAGTACAAAAAAATGAGTAATGATTAATTAATTGTTAATCCTCACAAATTATAAATATAAAACCTCCTCCTCCTCCTCCTCTTGCTGCAGCGCTTATCACTATGTATTGTTAGCATCTAATACTAAGCTAAGCCAAACTAATAGGCTCGGCTCGGCTCGGCTCGGACGACTAACTCAAAAACTCCACAAGGAAGGAGACAAAGCAGCAGCTCTAGGACACGTGTTTTTTACTCTTTTTCTAACAATGCTGCTTTTGACACGTGCATCCATTTTCATATCAAAATTAAGTATTAATTATTCTTATAAATTATGTGTATCACCAGCAATAACTCTTTTTTAGTCCTCACATTACATTTGTTGGTGATCTTTTCTTCTCTTCTAACCCAAAACATGAGATGAGAGAATGAATATTCGTTCATTACCATAACCAAGTTGCTATTATATTCGGTGGTGGGACTGGGTTGGGGTTCAAATTTAAATGGACAGTGGAGACCCATCCACATTTTCATTCACTCATTAAAATTTAAATGGAGGTTTTTTTATGGTAAGTAGTGCAAGAAAAGCTAACAAAAACCCTATAAAATTACAAAAGAAAGGGGTGACGTGTTAGAGAACTATTTGGGTCAACAAAAAACTGAATTTTAATTTCCTCTTTTTTTTTTTTTTTTTTTTTTTTTTTTTAATTTAATGAAACTACCACGGCATTGCATGGAATCTTCTTGTTCTATATACATATATATTTCTGAGGCTTTGGAAGATAACAAACAAAGAAAAGACAGCTCTTTTTCTATTCTCTCACATTAAATTACTACAATTGTTAAACATATCAAACAAAAACAAAAGCAGAGGGAGGGCCCTTCCAACTCCAGCCAAATACAAATCCAACGATACAAACAAACTAAACCAAAATATGGGACAACACAAACACAATCATATCCCATGAACAATTACAATAAATAAATGAGCCCCATTTTACCAAAAGAAAGCCCCAGACAAACGATAAGCAAAGCCCTGGGGGATCTTGTGGGCCTCTCTCTATCTCTCTTCCTTTCCCTCCAAAACTCATCAACTCCCAGCTCCCTCCTCCTCACATACTGTCCGCTTTTATATATTATTCCAACCAAACATTTACCTACCTCACCTACACCTTAGCCTCTTCTTCTGCTGCTGCTGTGCCTGTGCTCATTACAAGTTCAAACTTCCCTCCACACATCACATCCCTACCCTTAACTAACATAACATATTAAATCATATACATACAGTACTTCTTTTCTCTTTATCACGGAATTTTTAAAAAACAATCCAGCAGGTAACAACATTCATATCTGCAACAGCAAACAACAACATCACTCAGGTCTCAAGTCTCAAGGATTGATCAACATCTTATCTTACCATGTTAACCACATTAAAACAATTTCATCTAAATAAAATGTATCACAATATCAGAATCAGAATGTCCGCCTGCATATTTCCCCTTCTCCAATCCTTAATGCACTTCAGTTCCAAAATTCCCCCTCCAACCAATAAAATAAAATAAAATAAAATAACAAGTGTTGCATTTACATAGATCATAAAAACAAAAATAAAAAAAGGTAAGATCTTTGTCTATCTGATAAACCTGCTTCTTCCTTCTTTCCCTCAAACCTATTCACAAGGGAACAGGATGGGCGACGGATCTCTTCGCAACTTCCCATCTGTTAAATCTAGTTTTTTCATCTTTTCTTCGCACCACATTAACTGCTCTTTACTGATCCTCACCATTCTCAGAACCCTTGTTAAAATTTTAATATCAATGAGGCCAAACAGCAGCTCCACATCCTCATGCATCGGAGGCCATGATTTCTTCTTCCAACCTTTACTCTTTTTACATACTTCTTTCAGCTTTGTCCTTTTCTGCAAATGAACAGGGATAAAGAACTCAAATCAAACAGCAGAAAATGATTTTCAAAAGCAACAGACAGAAGAAGAAAACGATGAACAGTCACTCAGCATGGTCCAATCCATCCTATACGCATCATTTCCAAAGGATTTTTAAATGAGAGCAGTAACCAGCTACCAAAGGATTTTCTGGTAAATTTTGACTACTGAAGGTATAAATCATATTATACATTATCATCCAGCTTTCTTGTTTCCATAGCACATGTTCTTAAACACAGTCTAAACTCTAAAGTAACTGTCTAAGTGCCAGCAGCATAAGCTTGCTAGAACAACAAACAGAAATTAGAAGAGTTGACTAATCTACTAACAGTAATTTGTCTGTGAACTTTAAGATAGTGGATCGATGACAAGAAAATCATTCACTTAGTTACAGACCCATTCCCAAGTCTAAAATTACCACGGCAATCCGGAGTCTCCCCTGTGTTAAGTGAATAGAAAGCAACCTATTGCCTATATTATTCATAAATCTTGCAAATAGAAGGCTGTAAAAATCAAGATGTAGCCTGAAACTTACATATACAAGATAGCATGAGAGAAGTTTACCTTCTCAAGTGAAGATTGAATCAGCTGAACAGGGGTTGCAATTTGATTCTGACTTCCAAACAAATTCAGAACGCTGCTTGTTTTCTTCTTATCCATCTTCAGGAAAAGATGGAAAGTGAGGATTGAGCTCTCCATAATCCTGATAAGATCAGGTGCAAAGACTACTGAATCAGACTCCAATTCACCCATCTCTTTCTGATCTGAGCCTGCAACAATTCATAAATAAAATTACAATAGTACTAAGCAGCAGAATTCGACTTAATAACCATGATGAAGTCAAAGGTTCAGATCGAACTCTTCAACCAATGCTTCATCAGGATCCAACTCTCTCTCTCTCTCTCTGAAAGTCATCATGATATTATAATACCTTTTCCATTCGGGACCTGAAGCAGCCTAGGCAAAACATTCCTAGCACGGGCAAATATTTCAGCTCTAATACCTTCCTGGAAGGGCTCATTTTCAATGAATCTTTGCAATAAAACTTGGAATTGCTGAAACTGCTGTGCACTGTGGTTGTAACATGTTGAGCTTTCATGTTGGCACAAGATTTTCTGTCTCAATTGAGTGTACTGGCAGTGAAGGGCCTCCCAAGTTAAGCAAACTTGAGCTACATAAGCTGTTTCAAGATCTTGATATGGTTCATTCTGGGACTGCTGCAGATGCTCAGTTTCATCTTCAGGTTCTTCCATCTTTTTCAAAGAAAGGCAGCTGAAGGGGGATGTTAATTTCCTAGATGTGGACTTCGGAGACGGAGTTAAAGGAGTATGGCAGCCTGTCACAAAAACAATCAGTTCATTGCCAATTGCAGCACTATCAGACCAGAAATTGGAAACACAATTTTGACAAATTGGAAGATGGTGAAATAACATCAAAGGTTGATCCTTTATACTTGTACAAAATTTCTAAAGGTATTGTCAGGACCATGATCTCAAACTTTCAATAAAACAACACAGATAGGGAATCTGTTTTGCCACGTGTTTCACACTTGAACTCTGTTGAAACATAAAAATTTCATAAAAAATGTCACTTCTGATATGGATGATGAGTACAAAGTTGAAATTGAAGAAATAAGAAAATTTTGATTTTAACCAGAGTCTAAGAATTAAGATAGTCAATTTCTATTTATGCAATTCACATAGGAAATCTAAACAAAAAGGGTATACACACAAAAACAATTGATCATTTCAGCCTCTATGCAAGCAGGTCACCTAGACTATAAATTGGCCCAGGCAGGTAAGCAAGGAAAGAAAAGAGAGAACATCAGCTGTCAAAATGAAAAGCCTCAAAGACAAAGCGGACCAATTATCTAACAAAAGTTGCTGAAAGAATATGCACAAGGCAAAAGAGCAAATAAATTATGGGAAACAACAATTTACCGGTTTCATTGAGCTGCTGCAGCACCATCCGGTCAAAGAAAAGCATCCGCTCGCAGTATTTATCATAGACAGCATCAAACCCACTCCACCATTTCCTTCCTTCTGCTTCAACATCCCTCCACTCACTAGAGCTCGTCTCTCCTTCACCCTCCTCCTCATCTTCCTCCTCTTCAGGGCATGACTCTTCTTCAGGGATTAGTACCATAAAACTGTTCCTTCTTAGTTCTTTCAGCCTCCTTTTCACCTCATTTGTTATGAAATCATCGTCATCATCCTCAGTTTCAGATCCAGGATCAGCATTAGCAGACTTACTATTACTCAGATTGTCACCGGCATTGCCGGCATTGTCGTCCTTGGGCTCCTCTGGCTGTGGCACAGGCTCATCCTCTAAATCCCTCTCCGGGTCTGATTTGTGGGCTTTTCTAAACTTCTTTACTTTAAAGAAATCCATCTTCAACCCACAGTTTCTCAGCAAATAATCTCAAAAAATGTACCGCACTTGACGATCCAAGAATCACAAAACCAAAGAAACCTTGTAAACAGAGAACAATGCTCTAGATTCAGGCACAGTTCCACTCCCTTTGGCTGTTTTTTTTTAAAAAAAATTGCTCCAAAAATCTTAACAAATCTTAAACGGGACCAATCTTAAATCCTAAAGTCAAAAGGGGTCAAAGGAGAGTCAGATATGCAAGAATCGTAGAAGATCTCAAATGAAAATGCCCCACCACACCATATAAAAATCAGTGATGTTAAGACACGAGAATTGAAAGCCTACAATACATCAGGTCCAAAAGTCCATCACTTACCTACCTGAATAGAGAAGAACAAAAAAAAGTGGTGAAAAGCATAGAAGCAAGCAAGAAGCATGAGAGAGCAGATGCACATGAAAATAAATGGGTGAAACCTAAATAAAAACGCCACCTTTACTTACTGAAAGATGTTAGTTATAAATGGCCATTTTTTCAAGAGCTTGAAACGGCATCTTTAAGCAGCATTACACACAATGGCCCAAAGATCAATCCTCTTTAAAAACAAAAAAGCAGAATATAAAAGGAAGGAAGGAAACTGGGTAAAAAAAAAAAAAACAAAGTAATGATCTTGCTGAGGCTGAGCAATGTAAGTAAAACCCTGGAAGCTGGAAACAAAGAAAGCAGAAACCTTTATCTTTCTTTTAATTAATTTTGTTTTGTAATAGCAGCAGTAAGAGTATTAGGGTTTGTTTCTTTTTAAGACAATAGAATAAAGAACACAGAGAGAGAATAGAGGAAAGGGAAAGAAAGATTAGTACTTTAGTAAATAAAGAAACAGAGAGAGAGAAAACAGTTTGAAACAACATTGGGAATATGAAAACGATATAAATGCGATCAATAAATTAATTAAATTGCTTCAAATTAAATTAATTTCCATTTCCATAATGGAAGCAAATTATTTTTGGAGTTTTTCCTGAATGTTCAGAAAAAGGAGGGAAGAGATGTGAATGAAATATGGTATTAGAAGAAGTGTAAGCATGGGATTTGGATTTGGATTTGGATTTGGATTTAGATTTAGATTTAGATTGAGATTTGGATTTGGAGTTGGAGGCAGTGCATGGGATTAGGGACAGGACAGGACAGGAGCCCATGGGAACAGTGAAGAAGACATACAAAAGAGAATATTGTCAGAACAAAGCAACACAGAGAGCACAGCTCTTCCATTGCACCTTTCAAAAAACAAAACACCAATACCCACCTCTCTCTCTCTCATATTATTATTATTGCTATTACTGTTTATTTAGTTCTGTTGTGTTTTCTTATTATTATCATGCTTTAATTTATATATCTAATTTAACTTTGATACAATAAAAAAATATAACTAAAATAGCTAATTTTTTAATATATTATTTAATTAATATTAAATAAATTTCTCTTTTTTTTTTTTTTTGAGATATACTCTTTTTATTTTAAAATTTATAAAAAACAAAAACAAATTCAATCAATTGATTCTACTACTACTGGCTCAAAACTGGTCTAATTAAAGTTCCTTGCTATGATTTGTATTTTTTTTTTTTTAACATGATGAATATTTCATTTATTGAAAGAGAAGTTAAGCAAGGCCAAGCTTTACATAATTCTAAAAAGGTTGACAAACTTCCAACCTAAGTATCAATACATCACTAACACTATGCATGGATTGAGTAAGATAGAAGGGGAAGGGAATGGAATATAAAGGGAATCAAGTACATATGTTATTTGGATGGTAGAGGGGAATTATTCCCCTTCATTCCCCTTATAGGAAGAGAAATTAATTACACCCCAATTTGGGGTGTAATCAATTTCAACTCCAAAACACATTATAATTTTAAATTATATTTCCTTTTTAAATAATTCTCCTTATTTCTCCTTCTTTTTCCCTTATTAAGTTACCAAACACAACAACACTTATAATTTTTATTCCATTCCCTTCCCTTCCCTTTCATTCTCTTTAAAAAACTTTCTCTTCCCTTCCCCGTCTAGTTGCCATGCATAGTGTAAAACAACTAAAAACCATTACCTGCTCAGGGATCCTAATTCAAATGACCACTTTTAGTCGACTTATTGTCTCATTCCAACTGATGAGGAAGAACCAATCCAAACTAATGAGTGTACATGATTTTAAAATGAAAAAAACTAAACTAAAAAACCAAAAAAAACATCGATAATCCTAACGAACTACGGACAGTTGATTCTTGGCCTGGGCTTACTACTCACCAGAGCTGGTGCATCAGTTTTAGTCACACCTTCGTGCTCCACTTTCTTGTACTTGTCAGTAGAAAGCTCCTCAAGTTGGTTACCAAGGATGATAACAATTGAATGGCGCATAGGAAGCACAACAAAAATGCCCTGAGTCCGAGTGGGTAGTAGCTAACTTTAGTGCCAAAAGTTGGACCTCTTGACCCAAAAAAAGCATTTGGTAAAGACCTTTCCTCAAATACCAAGAGTCGTACATAACAGGGAAAGAGGCTCATTTGCAAGCGTCTCCAATCCGGAAGAAGACGAAGGAAGAAGGTGTTTGCCCATTCTAAATCTTTGATCAAAGTTTGGACATAATATAGATCTATAGGCTATAATGTAGTTATGAACAAAAAACAAGCAGTGAAAGAAAAGATTAAGTGGTTTTGGCCAAAAATGGTCAAAACCAATGTCGAAAACCATTAGGCGGTTTTGAAAATGGAAAAGCTATCAAAGCTGTAGAGAGAAGCTATCAAAGCTGTGTAGATGATTCGTATTTGATACATGAGACATACGTGAAAGTGATGATAGTGATTAAATTATTATTATTATTATTTAAATGGTTAAAAAAAGAGAAGGTTAGTTACTTGTTATGCAATAGTGGTTCTCAAAGCAATTAATTAGGCTAAATATTAAACAACAAAAATAGTGCTCTGCTACAGTAACTATTGATAGTATCTGCTACAGTACGGGCTGCATAGTGACGGACTTCTATAGTGTTTTACTATTCATCAAATTACTATTCCGACGTCCATTTTCGAAACAGACTGTGATAGAAAATTCTACATAATTTCTGATTCTCGTGGAATATTTTATTTTCTAAAATACCATAATTTTTGGACAGTGTGTAAATAGTACTATTCATCAAATTACTATTCTAACATCCGTTTCTAAAATGGATTACAACATAAAATTTTACATAATTTTATCTCATTCGTGGTATATTTTGTTTTTCAAAATATCACAACTTTTTATAATCTCTGTTAGATAAAAATAAGCAAAGAGTATCTCGTACCCCTCACGATCTTGAGGAGATCATGAACTGGAAGCTCACTATTATTTCAAAGTGGCTGGGGTGCTCATGGTTGCTTCCTCACGACCGTGAGCAACCCGTGAGCAGCCCAAGCTTGGCCAAAACCTTATTTTGACCATTTTAACGCATTGCAAACTCTCCCATACTTGAACAAATCTCAATCCTAATTTTAAAACACTTCAAAAAACATATTAAACATCACATATAAAAGGATTATATATATAGTCAAATATGTGCACTTGCATTCATCATCTCTAAAACTTATAATCATGAATTCCATAAATAGAAGAGTATAAATATAATCAATAAACAATTGAGTGCACATCACAAATCTCACATCTCAATACTTTATTTAATATTTACATTCATCTTAACAATATGAGATAACATCTCGTAATAATTTACGTAAATGCAAGAATCATACATTCACATCTCAATCTCATTGTTTGGTATCTGGCTATAACCATTCTCACACAATTAACTCGCATTTAGCCTTATTAGCTTATCATAATCACAATTACAATTTCATATATATGGACATTTAGTGAGACTATCCACCCGGCTCAGTCTCACTCTCACTCATAATCATAGGTAGCTATCTGCCTGGCTCAGCTTGCCCATATATCATAATTAGTTGAAGCTATCCGCCCGACTCAGCTCCACTATCACACATTCTCACATATCATCATTTCCTTACATGTTTCACTTTTTGTGAAACATTACACAATTTAACACAATGCAACCACAATTTCACCAATCACAATAAGTAATATCCCATGAAAACCTCACACATAGTCACCAATCCAAATCCTCATATTCACAAACACATAAAGTGCACCATTAACATATAACAACCTTTTCATGATATACAATCACTTATCAACTTGTGGTATAATGTATTATTGTATTATAGCATAACACATCCCACGAAAATCATCATTCATCAAATTGTACTTGATTCTTAGTTATATCAATGGCTCATTTATTCAACCATCACAATGGTAGGATAACATATGTGAGACTTATATATATATATATATATATTGCTTTATATAATACAAATATAATATTATAATTAAATTATACGATAGGAGTTAAGTACATATAGTACATTAGTAATTACTTACCTTAAAGTGCTTCCAACTTTCAGAAGGGTCTTTCTTCTAATTATGAGTGTCGTCTTTCTCTTTTTTAACTCATACATTGTAACACCCGCTCTCTAATATATGTATTCATAAAGTAATTACTGTCTTTAGTGTATATTAGATAATGGATTATATTTGAGTTTGAGATTGGGTAGAAATTGTAGAAAGGACTAAATTGTAAGGTAATTGGGGGACTTGATTGTAGCAATTATAAGTTTAGGGACTAGTTGGAAAGAAGAGTGATTCATTAAAGACCAAAGTGGATATTTGGTAAATAAATATCATAATATTTAGCTCCTACGTGGGTGTGCATGTGGGCGTGTGAGTGAAAAGAGAAAGTTGTACCATTTTAGCTTCCAAAGAGAACTAAGAATTTGGAGAGAGAGAGAGAGAGAGAGAGTTGATTTAGCTGAGAAGTGGGGAGTTTAATCTGTAATTAGCAACCTTATAAGTGCAAGAACACCTATTGGTAAGTGAATTAAGTTTTTAATTGAGTTTGAATTGAGTTTTTAGTAGTTAATCTTGTGCTCTGTTTTTACTGATTTTTAAGCCTCTGTGTTTTAGTCATATATAGAGCTATAGAGCTCTGATTTATGCATTTTTAGACTCCCTGAAAACTTTAGAGAGTCCTCTATATTTTTTATATTTTAAGTTTGGTCAGGTTCGGCTTAAGGCTGATTTTTGGGACCAAACATTTTGCTGCACTAGATACTCTGTTTTGGACTGATTGGATTGTAAAATCCATAATTAATTTTATACTTGTCCAAATTGAGTAATTCTAATTAGAATTTGAAGTAGATATATAACTCTAGCTTTGGTAATAATTTAGAGGTTATTGGACTTGTGTGTGTGTATTGTTATGTCATGCTGAATTTGGAGCATTTAGTGTATTTTGTGTATTTGAAATGGTTAGTAATACTTGCTTGTGGAATTTGGTAAATATGTTATGTAAGAGTTGAAAGAGGAAGTGAAAATTATACTCAATAGGGGGAGTTTTACTTTAAAAAAGATTTGAAGCATTTAGGTAAGTAATTATTAATTTAATACTTACATGTATTCATTCTTCAAGTGACTATAGTAATTTAACTATGTTAAATTATGTATATCATTTAAATGATAAGATTGATGGATATGAATGTTATGTTGTGAGTAAGATAGATGAATATATGACTATTTTGATGTGAGATCATGGAATGGTTAATGTTGGCAATTATAATGTGCAAGCCATTTGGTGTGGTATAATGAATATATATGTATTGTGGCAAGAATGAGTTATATAAGTATATAATGATTATGGTGAACCATGAATTATGATTTTTCCATGTTGTTATAAATGAAATGATTATTGAATTGTGATGATAAAATTGATATGCATAATGGTTGAAATGTGAGAATTTTAAGAATGATGATATACATGCATATGGCATGATGTGAGAAATGTGAGGAAATACGTGGGTGGAGATTGAGCTCCATGATATGAGATTGAAAGGGGTAGAGAGTCTCAGATGTGGTCATTTAAGTGATAATATATACATACGTGCACGTGTAAACTCTGAGATTGAAAGGGGTAAAGAATCTCAGGACTGAGATTGAAAGGGGTAGAGAAGCTCAGGAATGGCCACAGATATATGAAAAAGAAAAAAAAAGAAAAGAAAATCAAAAGTGAGCTTGTGCATAATGTGTGAGGATAACTAATTTACATAATAAGCTTTATCATATTATATTTGCATATGTGTTTAATGCAGATGAATGTGAGTTGTGATTAAGAGGGTTATTTGAAATGATGAGATTTGGTGTATATGAGGCACCAACAATGTTGTTTTAAATGTTTGGTATGGATTAGTGAGTTTAGATTGTATTGTTGTGACTTCAATTGAGTTATATTCACGTGCTTTGACATTATTAGTCAATTCAAGGACATTTTTGTCAATCCATACCATCGAATTAAGTCCATGTGTCTTCATGCAACCCTATAAATTAGCTTTCCATAGCCTATTGAATCACTTGAATTCGAGTTTGGTAGAGGGAGTTATGGTCGAAAGAGTGCGATGGGTCCAAATAGTCTACTCAGGTGAATCTTCTACGTGCCCGTGCCGACTCAGTACGAGTGTGCCAAGTCGTACCTGTAACTCGGTGTGACGACTCGGCACAAGTCAGCC
>CATIWO010112052.1:0-14701 GCA_949673435.1 Macaranga tanarius | reverse complement strand
TCTTACTGTTCCTAATTAGTTCTTGAGAAGAACTATCTGTAATCTTGTTTTAATAATTACTTATTGAGTCGCAAGCTCATTCCTTTGCAATTGTGGTTTTTCAGGTTAGTAATCTTGAAGTGTGTTCTATGTGAGCTCAAGTGGGTCTAAGGCAGGCTTGGTATCGACATCTCCATCCTCATGATCATCATTATCGTCACATTCAAGCATTTTGTTTTTAAGCAATGTATTTATTTTGATAACAAGTTATATATGTATACAAAGTACAATATGTATAAACAAGCGTTTTGGTATAAATGTATATTCTCTTATTATATATAAAAAAACATTTGTGCCATGTGTTGTTATATTATTGGAACACTTGTATGTGGTACCTGGTGGGTGCTACAATTATGGATAATTTTAATATTGAATAAATTAATTTGGACTAAATAAAAACTACATAATAGTTTTGATACTGTTTATTTTGGATAAAGTGTCAATTTTGTCCCTGAACTTGGATGCATTGGGTAATCAGTCCATGATTTTATAGTCAATTAGTCCACCAACTTAGCAAATCTGCTCAATTAGCCCAAATTAACTTTTCAAAAAAGTTAAATTCACTACAAAAATTTATCTTTTAATTAATTCACCACAAAAATTTTATAGGAATGAATATTCAATTTAAAAAATAAATTAGAAAATTTTAAATTAAAATATAAAAACTTAATTAATTTTTAAATTATTTTACAAAATATTAAAATCAAAATGATCTTAAATTTTAAAACTAAAAAATTAAGTTGCATTTATACTAAAATTCAAATTCAAATTATCAATTATTTTTAAATTCAAAACTAAATTACATCTATTAAACTTTTTAATTATAGTAGAATAGTACTCATTTATATAATAAAATAATTATAAATGTAGTTTTAAAAAATTAGTAAAATTAGTTTTAATTTTTCATCCATAAATATTATGAGATATAAAAGGTATGTGAGTAATGGTAAGAGATTAAGAACATCAAAATTTTTCATATAGAAATAAATTATAAAAAAGTTGATATTTTAATTTTTTTTTGAAAAATTTAATAATTAAAATTATTTGTCTTATATATTTTTAAATGTAGTATAATTTGAATCTACTTACTAATTTATAAAATATTTTAGACGAATTAGATAAAAAATAACGGTGTGATCTATCCACATGAAAAAATCTAAGAGATGTTTTTTTATGAAATAATACAATTTAATTTATTCCGAAATTATAATTTTTAATTAATTCACCAAAAACATTTTATACATTAATAATTAGGGTCAATTGGTGTCAAATTTAAAGATATATAGGATACATAATTTAAAAAAATTAATTTTATTTATTTTTTAAAGGTGAGTATATGATTTAAATTGCACTAAATTGAAAAATTTAAAATTAAAATACCAAAAAATACTATCTTATGATTTGTATATAGTGAAATTTTTTACGTTTTCAATCCTTTACTTTCACTCACATACTTTTTATATATTTTAAAATATATGTATGTAAAATTAAAAATTCAAAAATTAAGTTTTAAAAATTTATTCAAAACTATACTTATAATTATTTAATAATATATAAGATTACTATTTGAGTACAAATGAAAATTAAAATAGATGCAACTTAATTTTTAATTTTAAATTTATTTTAAAAATTATTTTAACTTAAATTTATTTAAAATATTTAAAATTTAATTATATTTTTTTATATTTTTACATTTCAAATTTTAATTTATTTTTAAATTAAATATTCACTCCTAAAAGAAAAAAAATGTAATTTAATTTAATTTTTACTAATTCATGTTCTATATATTTGAAATTTTATTAAATTAGATATAATTAGCTAATATATAAAATTAGATGTTCAAAAAAAAAAAAAAATGGCTGAATTAATTAAAAAAAAATCTTTTGGAAGTGAATTAATGACCAGAAACTTAGTTTATGCGCTGATTATCCATTGCATACAACTTTAGGGAGCCAATCGGAACTTTACCCATTTAGGTATTTCCGGGTGCCGCCGCCTCTTTCCTCTCTTCCCGCTCACTGTCTTCCTCTAAAATTGGAAAATTCCCGCCAAAATGAAAAACAGACAATGAGAAGAGAAGAGAAGCAATAATTGTAATTGCCTAGCCTGCAATTCAAGCTGTACAGTAGTTAGTTACTTCCTCATCGAATATGCTCATGTCAGTATAAATACAAAATTTTCAGATCTATTTTTATTTGATTAAAATTAAAAAAAAAATTAAATTAAATTCGAGCAAAAGAATCACCTAAATCAGTGTTTGTTTGAAACATCCCAGCGGCAGATTAATGAGGTAAAATTTGATTATTGATGATCTTCTTCTGTTTTCTTGAATAGTAATGAATATTCGGTCTGTTTGGCTCTCAGCTTGCTACTAGTAGGCTTCAATTACGATTGTGTGAGGTATTGTTAGTCCTGAAGATTTCAATATTCGTATTCTGTTCTGAATTTTGGTTAATTACTACCGTTTCTTTCTTGTTTTGATTCCGAAAATCTCAGCTCGAGCTTTCTAAACCTCTGCTCCTAATTTTATATAATCCAGCTGCTGTACAAGTAAGCTTGGAATTAATTGATGACCTACAACCGAAAATAATGCTCCATGTCCATGCTGCTACTTGTGACATTACCGATTCATTTTTTGCAGGCTTGCTTAATCAGCTCAAGCTTCGGTGGGTCTGTTAGGACTTCCTCTTAAACATAAACAAAATGAGTAGTTCTTCATTGGTTAGGAAAAAGATTCAAAAGAAATTTAAGATCAGAGGTTACACGCTCAAAGTTGATGCTCTTGACGAAATTCTCCCCTTTGTTAACCGCTTTGAAGGGGCTGAAGATGATGCCATTGATGTCCTTTTAGACCGCCTTCAGTCTGAATCAGGTACTTATTTTTAATTAGTATTTTCACTTGTCACATTCATTGCATTAAATGTAATCAAAAGGTTAATTATCTTATTGTTTTAAATTAATGAATGAATGAAACATTCCAGGGAAAGTAGGAGTGAAATCATCCATTATAGATAAGGAGCCTATACATCGCGTTATTACTAGTTTAGTGGAAGCTCTGGACGCTGTTGAGGAGAGCCCCAGTGACGCGGTTTCTTCTTCTTCTTCTATTCGTGTCATTGATGCTTTCTTAGTTCCTAGATTTCGATTCGATCCCATCAAGAAGCAGTTTTATCAGTATGTTAATAATTCTGTTTCTTTCTATCTCTTTTTTTTTTTAATTTATCAAGTATATATTTCTGTCAAAGAAGACTTGTTCAATTGACCCTTTGTTTCAATCAACAAGATTAAAAAAATTAATTGATATTTGCATTTACATGTTTTCTACTATACTGGATCTGTGAAGAAATTCATCCATTGGAGGCATAGAAAGAAGTATGGGTAATTATTTACCTTATGGTTTTCCTGATTGTTAAGGAAAATGAAATGAAGTATTTTTTTTGTTAGCATGACATAGTTAATTAAGTGAACTCAATCTATTCTTGTAAGCCTAAATATTATTAGGGGAATTTGAATGGACATTTGCTCCAAGTATTTTCAATTTCTTTCTGATTTGATGTTTTCTCAGCAAATCTACTGAATAGTGGGATTACCTTATTGCTATGTTGCAGCTCTAGGAAATGCTTATGTTTTCTTTAACATTTTTGTCCTTAATAATGTTGGATGTTGGTTTTCATACCTAAGGCATACAGGGGGGCTAGCAATTCATGGTGACTCCTCTGCAAAAGCTGCTTTGTTCAAGGATAGGTATTTGTTGCTCTTCCAAAGAATCTCTCGTGATCAACATTTCTCTAAGCCTGCATTTGACGCTGAAATGTCCGATTATGGAAGCTGTGAGGTGCTCCATCTCCATCTCTTACACATCAACTAGCATGATGCTGATAAGACATCCAAGTAGAGATATATGGCTTTTATGTTAGTTGTTTAATATTATATGTATTCTTCTTGTGGCACTATCTCCATAGATAGTGCCGATTCAGGCTCTAGTTGGGCAAACGGGAAGACGATGGGTCATGGGTGTGATATCTCAGTTGGAGGATGGACATTTCTACCTGGAAGATCTTACAGCATCTGTGGAAATCAATTTGTCCAAAGCAATATCCTTTTGAATATTTCTTATATTATCTATCCCTTTCAGTCTGCTGATTTCATGATTTCTGTCATTATTCTCTAAGAGAACTTAAAATATATTCCTTTGCTCTGTTGTCTATTTAGCATTTGGCCTACTTCTCTAAGGTATGGTGAAACTGATATCCTGTTTTTAGATCCATCTTTGTACATACGTATGCATATGTTGTATAGACCCATTTTATGTTCTGATGCTGTGTAATTTATTTATGTGATAGGATGTAAAGAATTTAATGCATAGCCCTGCCAAAGTGTTGTGAAATCAGATTTGTTAAGCCTTTTTGCCTCAAAAGATCCTTATGGTCCCATGTTTGTGTTATTGTTTGGCTATGGATCTTTAGATATCTTCTTGCCTGGTCATAAATGACTTTGAAAGGAATGAAAAAATGTTTATATGTTTTTTCAGGCATTGAAAATGATGGTAACATAACCTCACATATGGGCTAAACTGCTTCTTTGAAGTTATTCTGTTATTCTCTTTGCTGAATGTATGATGTATACTCAATATGAAATGTACACACATAAATGTTTTCCTTCATATGTAATACAAAATAACTACAGGGTTTTTAGCAGAAAACACAATAGTTGTTGCAGAAGGCGAGATGCTTTTGGATGGTATTTTTCAGGTTAGGAAAAGACTTTCACTTTTTTAAACAACTTGTGCATCCATCTTGGTGCAAGGTTCACAAATGAAGTTAGGAATTTTGGCAATATGTCTTTGTTCTTTCTAGATTGGATGACTGAAAATTTGCTATTGCACAGAATTAAAATAAAATCATGAAACACAGTTACTTTTTCCCGGAAGTATATCCATGCTTTTGCTATTACCAATTTTTGAGAAGTCAACTCGCTATTATGCAAGCTTTTCTATTTAGAGTTCCATTTGTTGCTTCAATAACTGTTCAAAGAAGTGTTTTACGCAAAAAAAAAAAAAAAAAAAAAACTCAGATTGAGTAATATGACGTCCTTAACAGTATTGATTCCTATCTCTTTGTATTTGTATATTCTGCTGCTTGTACCATATTTGTATTGAGTGGTATTTTTATAATCTGCTGGACGGTTGGAGGTTGACTGTCATCCTCTTGGATGGTGTGAATTCTGTTTCCTTCATGTTATAGCAGAGCAATACTACTGTTGAACCCCACTTTCCTTTATGCCAATACTCTTATGCAAACATAAATTAGAGTAATACCATTTTGCTTATGAATTGTTATGAAAGTGTTATCCTGTTCCTTGTAGTAATTTAAACTTTTTAGTAGTTGATCCATTTTAAACAATTCTTTTAAGCAGCTTATGCCCCTACTTCTTCTATATCTCAACTGTTAAATTTTGATATTTTAGGGCTTTATCCAGTGAAATTAGTTGACTTCCAGCTTATGTGACCATTTGACTCATGTTGCATCTGGTGGATAACTTGTAGAGTTTAACAGATTCCTTGTCCTAAGGAACATATTACTGGGCACAAACTGATTAACTTTCTAAGGTTCTGTTTTGCTGAGACTATTCTATTGCTTCTCTTTGCTGCCATTCAAACATCAGCCTGAAATTTATCAATTCTTTTTATAGTTTGAAATTCAGTAACTTTTCAATAAATGTTAGTTATTGCTTTTTCATGCAGGTATTTACATGCGGTTTTCCTCCTTTAGAGGACAGAGAGAAGTCAGTGAAATTACTTGTGCAGCATGATTTCTTTGGTGGTGGTACTTTGACAAAAGAAGAGACGGTATCCTTTTCTGCTTTAACTTGTTCAAAATTGAGAATAAATGACCACTGGTTAGAATTTCCTGGTTGGTCCAACTTTAAAATATGACAAATTTGTAGTGGTTTTCCTATATGCTTTAACAGCTACTACTTGAAGAGCTGGAAAATAAAGCTGTTAATGAAATGTTTGTCATACTCTCAGACATCTGGCTAGACAGTGAAGAGGTAATTTTCTAAAAAGCTTCTGAAATTTTATAATTGAATTTGAGGTTGGGTCGATGGTTTTTCTGAGTATCTCTGCCTGATCATAATAATGTCTTATCCTGAGAGAAGGTGATGGGAAAGCTGGCAATGGTACTCGATGGCTTTGAGATTCAAGAAGTTGTTCCTTCCTTGTTTGTTTTCATGGGGAATTTTTGTTCTCATCCATGCAATCTTTCCTTCCATTCATTTTCAAGTCTCAGGTAAGGGATCTTTAGTATTAACAGGACATGTTGGTATGAATGAACTCAATTAAGTACAGATGTACATCTTAAATATGTAGACTGCAGTTTGGAAAGCTAGGAAAAATGATTGCAGCACATCCAAGGCTTAAAGAGCATAGTCGCTTTCTCTTTATTCCAGGACCTGATGATGCAGGTAACTAAACGGTATTCACATGGTTTAACCAGTTTCATAAATGTCTCACACATGATGATGAACACTTTGACTGCTTCAGGTCCATCAACAGTTCTTCCCAGGAGTGTTTTACCGAAGTATCTGACTGAAGAGCTTCAGAAGCACATTCCGAATGCCATATTTTCAACTAATCCTTGCAGGTTAATTTTCTCTTCTAACTGACTAGATAAAACAAATTTAAACTTGTTTTCTTGTAGGACAATCTCCCAAAATATACTTTGTTGCATTTTGCTTTTAGAATTTGCATTGTTGAATATTTGGAGTGAGGAGTGAGGACAATATAACAATGAAAGTTTTAACATGAGAGTCATGTGTGCTTGCTGTAGCGTTTGACTTGGGCTTAACTCTTCTGCTTCCCATTTAACTGCAGGGTCAAGTTCTACACTCAAGAAATTGTATTTTTTCGTTACGATCTGCTATATAGGATGCGTCGCTCATGCTTGATGCCTCCTTCTACAGAGGAGACTGATGATCCCTTTGAACATGTATTCTTCTTTCTCCTTTATCAACCTTCTCGTTCTCAAACATTGTGCTTATGCATTCTATCACTTGAGGTTATTGGTCAATGAAACTAATGGGTTATGACTTCTTTTACAGTTGGTTGCTACCATAACCCATCAAAGTCATCTCTGCCCGTTGCCACTTGTTGTCCAGCCGATTATCTGGAATTTTGATCACTGTCTCAGTCTTTATCCGTCTCCACATACTGTACAGCTCTTATCTTGTGTTCTTTTTCTAAATCTTTAAATCCTCTGAAGTAATATTGTAATATTTTTTCCCGAAATCAACCGTGATGGGGATAGCACATATATTTATGTCACCACTGGCAAGTCAAAAGCTTTTGATTTCACTGGTTTTCTTAAAATGTTAGGGAACATTGAGTTCAATGACGTAAGTTTTCATAAACTTGCTTGGTTCAGTAGATGAAGAGTTTAGATGTATTAAAGATGATAAATGTAGATGTGAAAGCAATTTTTGAAGAGTTAGAAGCTATGTTCCAAGGAAATGGAAATAGAGAACAGAATATGGCAATTTAATGTTACAATCAATGAATGTGTAACAATTAAATTATTAGAAAACTTTATCGAATGGAATTTCCGTGCATCATAGGTTAGAAGCTAATTTCATCTGACACATTTTCATGGGCATTTACAGATTGTTTTAGGCGACAGAAGTGAGCAGAAGGCATTCAAATACACAGGCATCACTTGTTTCAACCCTGGATCCTTCTCAAATGACAACACTTTTGTAGCATATCGTCCGTGCTCACAAGAAGTCGAGCTCTCGGCACTATGACTATATGATTCAAATATCAACTTGGGATGCAACCTTGTCTAGATAAAACATGATTGTTTAACATGAAGATGAACTTCCACCCATCATCAGTGAGTATAGTGCTGATCAAAGTTTTAACCTGTGCTCTATGCCTGCCAATTTACCCCACCTGTCGATGGTGCAGTTTTCTTTTTGTTTCTAGTCTAGCTAGATAACATGAGTAAATTACTTTAGTAAAAATTTATAGTGCTTATTGTGAATAGAATTTGTTAGCAGAGATTCGCACCCTCCAGTGTATTCTGTGTCAATTTGTTCTCCTTGCTTGTGTGGCATCAGAATATTATTTAAAGCTCATATTTGTATTAATCATTGTAAAATCTGATCATATTCCTGGCAATTTCGAAACTACACGTCTTTGATGGTAGGTGGAATAATTCTTTCACATGAATCCTCTTTGCTTTCAGGATGATCTAATGTACGTAAGGAGGTTAGCCCTCATGTCATGCACTCTCTTTGAATTTACCATTTCTTGTTTTCTAGTGTAACTTTTTTTTTCTTTAATACCTTAATTTCATCCAAACAATCGGATATCTACATAATTATAATATTTTATTTTGATTTTCTGATTTGCCAAATTTATGAAGCAAAGTATCATAATACATGTGCTCAGTTTATAATAGAAATTTATATAATAAATATTTTCCCTGTTGATTTTGAATTATTCTATTTTGTCTAATTACTTAAAAAAAATTAAACTTTTCACTTTTTAATAAGTTTAACTTATTATTTCAAGTTTTTGAAATTTAGTATCATATTAAAATTTTTTTATAAAAAATAGCCTCCGGTAAAATTATGCGGTTGTTTTTTATGAGGTGGCACCAAAGTAAATTTTTATTAAAATAAAGTATTAAATCAGCAAAAAAAAAAAAAAAAATTGTTGACTCCTCAACCTTTCCAAAATGATGGTTTGCCCCAAATTCAGATGTTTCGGTCCTTTTAATGCCATTGTTAACAACAATCTTGTTTGATTGCTCAGATGGTATTTTAGGTATAAAAAAAATACAGTTTTATTAAATTTTCAGTTTATGCTCTTCAAATTTCATGAAATTTAAAGAAAAAGTATATATTTTTTAATCAAATTTATAATGATTGGTTCTTAATTCATGCAATTTTATTTAAATTTCAACTATCGAATAAAGTTTTATGATTAAAAACAGAAAATAATTTTATTTTATTTAAATGAAAATTTGCTTTGATATCATCTCATAAAAAATAATTATATAATTCCACCGGAGTTTTTTTTTTTTTTTTTAAAATTATAATATAATACTGAATTTTAAAACTAATAAAAAGAAAACGAAGTAAAATTGTTAAAAGGTAAAGGGTTCATAATATTTTAATGGTTAGGCTTTGACTGTTATTAATATTAAAACTAGGTGAGTATTAGTTACAATTTTTTTCTCAGGATGTTATGATTGATTGTTATTGAAATTAGTAGGGGGTGGGAACCGGGTTGAACCGGCCCCAAACCAAGGGAGGGACCTATTCAGGGCCGGTTCCATTCTTTCTGAAACCGTGAACTACCAGTTTCGGTTCCTAACCGGATGGTTCTGGTTCAGTTTATGAAAAAAATGTTAAAAAGTTAAAAGATGTAAGTCATAATTTCTTATAAAATTTCATATAATTTTTTCTTACTCGTGGTATATTTTATTTTCTAAAATACCACAACTTTTTACAGTGCATGCATATTTTTTTAAAAAAACCGAACTAATAAAATCGGAACCAAGAACCGAACCGGCCCGAAACCAGGGTTAGGCTGGTTCTGGTTCGGTTCCACCTTAGGTGGAACCGTGAACCGTGGCCTAAAAATTAGGATTTAAATGTTGTAATGATCAAGATAGAGTATATTTTTGTTTGTAGATTCAATTATTACCCTACGAGCAGTCATGCTTAGTTATCAGAATTATGTCTGGCAGTGGGTACTAATCTGATCAATGTGCTTTTTTGCTGCATGCAAACAAGCTGTAAACTTAACGCCAAAATTTATCTCAAACTCTTGCACATGGTATTTGATATACCAATCAAAGGTTTAAAACATGTAAATGGTCGGTGCCTATTATCTCATGCATATTAGCAACCACTTATAAAATTGCATATTTTCAACTTTTATTTTCCTGTAAAGATACATTGGAGAGTCCTCTTTCCAAGGTAAGCTAACTTTGTCATTGCCTAAATTTCTACATTGTTGTGGTTATATGTTTCCTTTTTCTCTTTGAGCTTATTAATAGCTTTTAGCTTAACGTTGACATCATGCAATGCAACCCATGTTCTATTTGGAATTGGAAGGAACCAATGGAGCTCATGCATGATCCATTATATACCAATGTCAATGGATAATCAAATTATAAGTGCTGAAATTAAGAAAATATGCATAATATTACAAAAACTAATTGAAGCTATTATGGGTTAAATTTCAAGAGAAATCATATGAACATAAAAATTAAAGTTTAATTCATTTTAATCCAAGCTCAAGAGATTTATGATCAACTAATCCTTAGCTAAACAATACATTACACTTAAATCTAATATAATTAATTTAAATAATGTATGAATAATATATAATGAAATATTAAATAAATAAATAAATTTTAATGGACGTGGAGTTGTGTGGTAAAATTCACCCTCCTCAATTGAAAAAAAAAAGGTGAATTACTATTTATCCCCTGTGGTTTTCCATATTATACCATTTGATCCCTGGCATTTGAAATTTATATTATCTATCCCTTCTATTTTGCATAATTATACTATTTACCCCGTCAAATTTTCCATCACAATTACCGTTAACTGACATGACATTAACAAGTAAATACTATTTCCCCCTCTATTTGAATATATTATACTATTTGCCCCATCTATTTGAATATATTATACTATTTGCTCCATATATTTGATTATATTATATTATATTATTTGCTCCAAAAATTTAAAAAATATAAACTAATCGTTTAATAGAATTTATGTTAAAATTATCATTAATTGACTATAAAAATGATAATCTTATTAAAAATATGTTTGACAAAAAATAAAATAGCTTATTTTAACTTTAGTTTAATCAAATAACAATTTATTATTTCCAATTTTAAATATATTTACTTAAATGTTAACCAAAATATTTATATTTCATAAATTTTTAACTTCTTTTAAACTTTAAAATTTGATTTTTATTTGAATTATTAGTTTAAATTATTGAATATGTAAATTGTATTATGAATAAAATTAACAATTTTAAATAATTTAATAAATATACCTAATGATTGAAACTAAAAATTCAAATAAATAATTAGATTTCAAAATAAAAAAGAAAATTAATTTGATTAAATTTTTTAATGCAACATAAATATTTTAAGTTAATATTTAAATAGAGATATTTTAAAACTAATTTTAATTAATTGGAATTTAATTAAAAAATTAATTATATAAAATTAAATTACGTATTTTATATTCTGATTTAAATGATATAATTATCATTTTATAGTAAACTTTAAGAAAATTAGTTTAATAATAAAAAAAATAATTTCTAAATACTGGGATAAATAGTATAATATAGTCATATAGAAAGGGTAAATAGTATAATTTTTTTGTCAACTAACGGTAATTATAACGAAAAATTTAATAGATGAGGTAAATAATATAATTATATAAAATAAAAAGAGAAAATAATATAAATTTTTAATGCTAGAGACCAAATAGTGTAATATATCAAACTATAAGAAGTAAATAGTAATTCACCAAAAAAAACGTGCACACTCACACTCACACTCACACTCACACGCACAATAATATATAATTTTGTTTATTCCAAGAGACTTCGATTCTCGAAATCCGTTTCTTAAAGGGCAAGCAACCAAACGCTGACAGCCCTCAGATGATGCCTATGTGATGTCCCCCCCGCACAACACCCCACCACCATTTCCCTTTCTTTAGAACTCAATGATTATTATTATTTTATTTTTTTTTGAATCCTTCATTTTCCAAATCTGATCAATTGAACTCATTTATAATAAACAAACTTCAATATTCCATGAATAAAAAAAATAAGCACGTATTTATTTTTGCATTTTATTTATTTTTTGTTTTTTAAAGTGCTTCTATAATTTAAAAAAATATATTTATTTTTTTTAGAATTACAATTTTCTAAAAATTTATAATTTTATCAAGATGTTCTCAAGCTGCAGATTCAAAATTTAGGAAATCTATACGTCTTTTGAGCTTTGTTGAAGAAAATTAGGATTTATATAGAAGTCATAATTGTTAGTATTTTTGCAATTTTTTTATAAGTCATCACACATACACAATAAATCGCATAAATCTAAATATCCATAAAAATTAATCTTATAATGATGTGAGAATGGAACTTAAACTCAAAATTTCTCTCTCAAAAGAAAAAAATGTTATCGCTATTTTTTTTTATATATAAAAATGAACTTTTGATATACTAGAAATCATCAGAAATTAACTGAGCTACATGAGAGTTAGGTGCGGCATACAACACCGAAAGATCTGTCATAGAAACAAATAACTTAGCTAAAGCATGCGCTACCTGGTTCGCAGACCTTTTAATAAACTTAAAGCTAACATTAACAATGTCTTGCTTTAGAAGAAAAATATCCTTAACAAGAAGGCCTAATGCAGATTGAGGACGAATTGAACTGTTTAACGTCTGGATGATACTTTGGCAATCAGACTCGACCTCAACATTGCCAAAATGATGATCCTTGACCCAACTTAATGCTTCTCGGGTGATGGTTCACCAAATTCAGGATCTATACTGCCAGCAAAAGATTGAGCTCTCGCTGCTAGAAGTCTTCCAGTATCATCACAAAGGATCCAACCAATACCATGTCTGTTCAGATTACTCTAAATAGCAGCATCAACATTTATTTTCACAAAGCCAAGGGAAGGTATACACCAACGAGACAAGGAAGACACACTGCTGTTATTCACTCCATCACTGTCCAATTGCGAAATCCTAGCTTGCTGCCATTGAATTAAGATACCAGAGCTCAATAAAAAAGTACTCAATACCAGCTGAACCTTACCTTCCCAAACTACCAAATTCCTGTTATACCATATTTCCCAGCAAACACAGAAAGCCTTTGCCAAAACGTCATTAGAAGGAAAATTTGCAAAGGAAGAAAACCACTCATAAATGGTCATGGTCGACAAGTCAGCTAGCGATACTCCCATAAACTGCCACATTTGCTTAGCATAAACACAATTAAAAAACACACATGAACCTAGGATTTAGTGGTTGCGTAGCAGACATGACAAATAGCATCTACATCTACATGACGCCTAATAAGAGCATCACGTGTTGGAAAGGAACTAGATAGAAGACACCAAGCAAAGATCCAGATCTTAGGAGGGACATTTAATCTCCATAGCTTCTTCCAAAAACATCTAACATATAGTGTCACGCCTTATCCTCTGATTAACTACTAATACTCAATTATATTCTTTAATACCAATTCTTAAATTCTTAATACACATACTGAGCTTTTAAGATTATAATGCATACTCTTAATATAATATCAAACTAGTACAAATTTGAACCTTTAATTATACATTGAATACCTTGGATTATGAAGTCAACTTAATTCAAATAACTAAGTAACATTTCTTAAATAATATCATTCTTACATATTCCATACCACTCATCATTGATTAATCATATACATCCACATTGCAAATAAATTCAAGATAGCAAGATAATTACTTAATAACAATACTAAACATCATAATATATATCAAGCACATAGGTGCTAACCATCCATCAATATCATAATATATATACATCATCATAAAATGTACAATAAGAGTACTAGATGTTTAAATAATTAATACAATAGCCTCTACTATCAATTGCCTTAGCATCTATCTCTCAGCAAACTCGCATCTTTGTCCGGCATAAGATGATGGTGGTGATGATAGTAGTAGCAGCATATATCCAGGGCCAAAACCCTCAGCAAATACAACTAGTCCACTGACTTAAAGATAACTCTGGTGACACGCACAGGAGGGTGTGGAAATGGCTGAAAGCAAAAAGCTAAAAATGATGCATCCACAAGACTGCATCACACCCAAGCGAGGGTGACCTGGATATCCAGCGAGGTAGTGTGGACACATGGTCCGGCCCGGCCCGCGAGGCAAAAAAAGCCCAATGATGAAGGTTGATAATTAAGCCAAAGGATTGGATTCAAACCCACCTATGAGAGAGAACCCACAAACATGACAAGCCCAAATACTCAGCCTAACCCATAAACCAACCCATAAACCAGCCCAAACCAGACAGAGCCCATTAAAAGCCCATATTCCGGCAATGAGGTGCACGCTTCCTTGGCATAGAGGCACACGTCTCTACGATGAGATGCACGCCCCATTTTTTGTTTGATTTTTAAAATTCTGACCATTATAATGTGACATGCGCCCCATTACAAAGGCGTGTGCCTGTTTATACAGAGACGCACGCCTATGTAACACAGAGGCGCACGCCTCTGTGTTCTAGAATATTTTCTTTTTCTTTTTTAATTTTTTATTATCTTCTTTGTTCAGATAGTGTACTCTGAGTAGTTTATTATTCATTTCATCTTTGACTCGTATTTTCTGAATTTATTTCCATGATTAATTGTTCGTTTAAGTCATTTCCCATTTATTATTTTATTCTTTAGCGTCCATGTGATTGTTTTCGTTTGTTTGGCTTAATGTTATTTTAATTTCTACTCTGCTTATTTAATTCAATTATTATTATCACTGTAATGTTTAAAGGGTTGTAATCATTTCTCCTCCCCCCTATTTCTTTATTTTGTTGTATTTTATTTCGTTC
>CATIWO010112040.1:0-12065 GCA_949673435.1 Macaranga tanarius | reverse complement strand
GGACTAGAGGAGAAGGTGGTGTAAGCACTCAAGGTGTTGAGGGAGAGCCTGAATAGGTGTCTACTCTCTTTGATAGGATGAAAATATTAGAATCCATTTTAACTCTTGCTTTAATAAAGTAGATTTTCACTAGTATTTTATTTATTAAATAACTTATATAATTTTTTATTAATTAAATTATTATGTATTGATTTTTATCACGTTTGTGTACTAATTATATAAACATTCAATGAACAATTAAAATATATTATAATTTTTATAATTATATATTTTTTAATATTATAAATCTATTAGAAATAGTTGACATACATCTCAATTAAATAAAAAGTATATAATTTTTATAATTTTTATTAAATTTAATTGAATTATTTTAACAATTATATGGATTTATTTGTTAAAAATAAAAATTATAAGGATTAAAAAAATATTTTAAAATTATATAGACCAAACTGGATATTTTTTAACGGCCGTTATCTCTTCTCATTTAATAAGGGCTCAATGTGCCGGTAAATAAAAGTATAGGGTTGTAATGTGCCAATTATTTTTGTACAGGGGGACAATGTAAAAAAAATTAAAGTATAAGGGGTAAAGAATGTATTTTTCCATTAAAAAAAAGAGAAAACTTTACATTAAAAATGCAACTTTTACACAAAACACCAAAAATGATGTAAAATGCAAACTTTACATTAAAAAAATAATAAAAATGTACAAAAATGATTTTTTACATCAATAATTATTATTATTATTATTATTATTATTATTATTATTATTATTATTATTATTATTATTATTATTATTATTGTTATTATTATTGTTGCTGCTGTTGCTGTGACGATGATGATGATGATGATGATTATTATTATTATTATTATTATTGTTATCATCATCATCGTTATCGTTATCGTTATCATTATTCTTATCGTTATTATTATCATTATTGTTATCATTATCATTATCAGTATTCTTATCATTATTATTATTATGATTATCATCATCATCATCATCATTATTATTATTATTATTATCATCATTATCATTATCATTATCATTATTATTATCATTATCATTATTATTGTAAACACATGAATTTAAATCTAGTAGATGTATTAATACTTTTTAACTTCTTAGAAATATTAATATTTTATATGGACATGTATTTAATTTCCGTAATAATTTTCATATTATGTCGGGTTTGTATCCGAATAATTAATATTATTTTTCAATAGGACTAAATTGTAGAGAAAATAATTTTGATTGAAGGACTTAATTGAAAACAATTAAGTTTAGGATTAAGGAGTAATTTGGCATTAACCGACCGCCCAAATCCATAAATGATTGAATTTGAAATATATATATATATATATATATATATATATATATATATATATAGGTGTTGCCTGCATGGGATGGGCAGGGGGTGAGAATGACTCACCCCCATCCTATGGAAAGCAACAAGAGAGGGTTGAAGTGGTTTGGTACTATTTGGTACCAAGCCATTAAAAGAGAAAAAAATTTAGATGAAACTCTATAACCTTTAGATGGAAGAAGCAGCAGGAAAAGAAGGGAAGGAGCCTACGACGTTGGTGAGTAGATTCTCCTCTTCAAAACCCTATAAGTTTCTTTTGTTGATATGTTAAATTGAATAGTTTTTTGATTGATTTGTTATGATTTGAATTTCTCGGTATCTTTTGAAAATTTAAAATTTTGAATGTTGGAACAGTGTGAAGAGGTGGCGCCTCAACCCTCAAAGGCCCAAGAGGCGATGCCTCTGCTGCTTGTTAAGGCGGCGCCTCTGTGATTTGAAATGTAAAGGTACACCTCTTTACTTCAACAGGTGGTGCCTCTTCAGTCTATAGGGGTGGCACCTCTGTAGTCTGAATGTGCAAGGGCAGCGCCTCAGCTAGTATTGGGGCAGCGCCTCTATTGGAATTGAATCGTACAGTGTCCTAGAAGGCAAATTTGAAATGTTTTTATCAAATCCTACTTGATTGGAGATGTATCTACTTTAGAAAATGTGAACATCTGCGTAAATAAAACATATTTAAAAGTTGCACTAAGACCGTACTCGGGGTACGACATAGTTCGGTGAGACGTAAGACTGTGTTCGGAGTACAACAACTCATGAGAGATCGAGTTTGAAATCAAACTCATACCAAGGATAGCTCCCATATCTCAAATACCGTACCGGATGGTTCTAGCGGAGTTGAAGAAACTGAAGGTGTAACTGTAGGAACTACTGGACAAAAAGATTTATCCGACCAAACTTTTCACCTTGGGATGTACCCATATTATTCGTGAAGAAGAAGGATAAATCTCTTCGGCTATGTATAGATTATAGATAGCTAAATAGGGTCACAATCTAGAATAAATATCCTTTGCCCAGGATAGAAGAGTTATTTGATCAACTGTAAGGGGCGAAGGTATTCTCGAAGATCAATTCGCACTCTGGTTATCACTAGTTAAGGATCAAGAAATTTGACATATCAAAGACTACATTCAGAACGAGGTATAGACAATACCAATTCTATTAATGCCATTCGGACTCACGAATGCACCAGCTGCATTTATGGACCTAATGAACGTGTATTCAAATTATATCTAGACAATTCGTGATTGTATTCATTGACGACATTCTGGTATACTCAAAGTCAAATAAGGAGCACAAAGAACATCTAAAGAGGATATTGGGAATATTGAGGACTAAACAGCTATACGTGAAGTTTAGTAAATGCAAATTCCAGTTGGATAAAGTTACATTTCTTGGATATGTAATATCGGTTGAAGGAGTGTATTTGGACCCTAGCAAGATCGCAGCAATTATTAATTGGGAGCCACCAAGAAATATAACGGAGATACGAAGTTTTCTGAGATTGGAAGGCTATTACAGACGGTTCGATAGGATTTCTCAATTATTGTGTCACCATTAATGAAATTTTTGAGGAAGAATATAATTCGAATGGGACTCGAAATGTCAATGAAGCTTCGAAACCTTAAAGGAGAAGTTGGTCACTGTGCCAATATTAATGCTACCCATTGAAAGAGGTCATTATGTGGTATATAGTGACACTTTAAAGCAAGGGCTCAGTTGTGTATTGATGCAGAATGGAAGGGTCGTGGCATATGCATCAAGGCAACTAAAGCCACATGAGCAAAACTATCCCACACACGACCTAGAATTAGCAACAGTGGTATTCACATTAAAGATATGAAGACATTACCTGTATGGAGTTACCTGTCAAATATTCATAGATCACAAGAGACTGAAGTATGTCCTGACTCAAAAAGAGTTAAACTTGAGACAGAGATATTAGGTGGAGCTACTAAAGGACTATGACTACATGATCGAGTATCACCTAGAAAAAGCTAATGTGGTCGCGGATACATTGAGCCAAAAATTAGGCGGCAGTTTATTCCATATTTGTACAATAACGATACCTTTATTAATTGAACTGAGGAGACAAAATGCTGAACTCGTAATAGATACCTCTAGTGGAGTCTTAGCTACCTTAAAGGTAAAGCCGATACTGATAGAGAAAATAATAATAACACAGCGCGTGGATAAAGAAATGAGGAACCTGCATGAGGATGCAAAAAGTGGAAAGGTGAAAGAATTGAAATGTCATGAAGAAGGAGTTTTAAAGTTTGGAAGTAGATTATGTGTGCCAAACGTAATAAAATTAAGACGAAAAATAATGGAAGAGGTACATTATTCGGCGTACACTATACATCCAGAAAAATACGAAGATGTATAGAATGTTGAAAGAAAATTATTGGTGGAAAGGGATGAAAAGTGATGTAGCGGAGTTCGTATCTAAGTGTTTGACATGTCAGCAGGTGAAGGCTGAACATAGGCATCCTGCATAATTACTACAATCCTTATCGATTCCTGAATGGAAGTGGAAGCATATCATAATGGATTTGATAGTAGGACTGCTGAGAACCCAGTAAGGGCATGATGCTATGTGTATAGTTGTTGATCGATTGACGAAATCAACATATTTCCTACCGATCAAGACTAGCTATAGTTTGAACAAATTAGCAGAGCTTTATATGAAGGAGAACGTGAGATTCCATAGAGTACCTGTGTTGATCGTATCTGATCGAGACCTAAGATTTACCTCACAATTTTGGCCGAGTCTACAAGAAGTGTTGGATACTAAATCGAAGTTTAGTACGGCTTTCCATCTTTAGGCGGACAGTCAATCTGAACGTACTATTTAAATTTTAGAGGACATGCTTAGAGTGAATATATTAGAGTTCGGAGGTAATTGGAATAAGAAAGTGCCATTGATGGAATTTGCTTATAATAATAACTATTAGAGTAGCATAGATATGGTTCTATTTGAAGCACTGTATGAAAGGAAATGTAGAACTCCGATCTATTAGGAAGAGATTGAAAAAAGGAAACTATTAGGTTCGGAGTTGGTACAAATGACTACGGAGAATCTTCGTATAATCCAAGTGAATATAAAAATGGCCCAAGATAGACAAAGAAGCTATGCCAATATGAAGCGAGCCGATATCGAGTATAATGTTGGTGAGAAAGTGTTCCTGAAGATATTACCATGGAAGGGCATACTGAGGTTTGGCAAGCACGGCAAGCTAAGCCCAAGATTTTTTGGACCGTACGAGGTGAATGAGCATGTCAGACTAGTGGCTTATCGATTAGCCCTACCTCCAAGTCTATCTAGAATCCATGATATTTTCCATATATTGATGCTGAGAAAATACAAAAGTGATCCTTCGCACGTATTATGAGAACAACTAGTGGAGCTAAAAAAAAAATTTGAGCTACGAAGAAGAACCGGTATCAATCATAGCTAAGGATTAAAAGATGTTGCGCAATAAAGTTGTACAATTAGTTAAAGTGCTATGGAAAAATCACCATCGTGAAGAAGAAATGTAGGAACATTAGGAAGATATGAGACATCAATACCCACAACTATTTTTTCCCCAATCGAGTTGAATACATAGCGTTCTTAAATTTTGAGAATGAAATTTTCTGAGTGGGGGAGAATTGTCGGGTCCGTGTTCGAATAGTTAACATTATTTTTGAATAGGACTAAATTGTATAGAAAATAATTTTGATTGAATGACTTAATTAAAAATAATTAAGTTTGGGGATTAAGGTGTAATTTGGCATTAACCGCCCAAATCCACAAATGATTGAATATATATATATATATAGGTGTTGCCTGCATGGGAGGCGGTGAGAATGACACACCCCCATCACATGCAAAGCAACAGGAGAGGGTTGAAGTGGTTTGGTCCCAAGCCACCAAAAGAAAAAAAATTAGATAAAACTCTGTATCCTTTCGACGGACGAAGTAGCGGGAAAAGAAGGGAAGGAACCTACGATGTTAGTGAGTGGATCTTCCTCTACAAAACCCTATAATTTTCTTTTATTGATGTGTTGAATTGAACAACTTTTTTAATTGATTTGTTATAATTTTAATTTCTATGTTTCTTTTGAAAATTTAAAATTTTAAATGTTAAAACAGTGTGAAGAGGCGGCACCACTGTGCATGGAGGCAGCACCTCAGCCCACAAAGGCCCAAGAGGCAACGCCTCTAGGGCACAACGGCTAAGCCTCTGCTGCTTGTGAAGGTAGCGCCTTTGTGATTTAAAATGTAAAGGCAACACCTATTTACTTCAACAGGCGGTGCCTCTATGATTTGAATTGGGAAGGCGGTGCCTCTTCAGTCCATAAGGGCAGTGCCTTTGTAGTCTGAACATACAAAGGCGGCGCCTCAGCCAATATTGGGGTAGCGCCTCTGTTGGAATTGAATGGCATAGTGTCCCAGGAGGCAATTTTGAAATATTCTGATCAAACCAACTTGACTAGAGATGTATCTGCTTTAGAAAATGTGAACAACCATTTTGCCACCATCTTCTTCTAACTTAGAACCATCACCTAAAAATTGATGCTAGTCCTCCAATGGCAGCTCTAATCCTGAAATGAATTCTTCTCTTTTATCTAAAACCCATTAATCTCCACTCTGTCTCTCCTCCTTCTCCACCACTTCACCTCCATCGTCTAACCAGAAATAGCCCTCTATATTAGTCATCGTTGTCATTTTACTCCTAACCCACCACCACTCCAAATCATGATAAACCCAACTCTGCTCTCTCATATTTTCCTCCACCACGACCACCAAAACCTAAAACCCATCCCACTTTTCTGAAATTACTCTCTTTTTAAAATTGAATCCTCATCTTGCTCTTCACTTCTTTCACTTCACCATGTAGAGCCCTTCTTTATATTCCTATAACCTCCATTCAATTGCCACTATCACTCAATACTCTTTAGGGCCTACTAAATTATCCATCTTACTTTTAATTCACCCATCGTTTTGAGTGATGATGGTAATGAGCCAATTAAATTCATAAATGTTGGTGAAAACATATAAGGAGTGTGATTTTGCTCCATCTGTTTTTTATTTATTGATAATACGTTGTCTTGAATTGAAAAAAAATGATGAGAGATTAAAGAACATTCGGATGTTAAGTTGTAGTGGGATTAACCTCAATTTAGTATTTGCAATTATTGATTTGTTTGGTATCTAAATCTAAAGGGTCTTAGATTGATTATGGTGTATTTAGAGAGGTTTTTGGTTTGTGATTAATTGGAGTCTTTTTTTTTAGAGGAGATACTTATGTTTAGAGCTTTATCCAAAAGAGAATATAGAGATTTTTTATGCTCATAATATCAAACTCTTCTACTTTGGAATTGAGGGAAAAATGGTTACCAAAATTTGATTTTTGAGTATTACATTTGTTGTTCTGAAAAATCTGAGAGAAGAAGAATAAGAATAAGAATAAGATGGGTGACGTGAAAGTTGAGGAACAAAAATCTGATGTGGCAAATAAAAGGGTGACGTGGAAGCAAAGATGTGAAGAAAATATGGGATGTATATGACATGTCAACATATTCTGTTAAAGTTAACGAATAAGGACTGACAATGAAAATTTTAAATTTTTGAAGATCTCAATTATTAACAAATTCTCTTTTAGGACTAAATTGAGAAATTGACTATACTTTTAGGACTACAAAATTCATTATACCTTTTTTTTCAGCGGAAACTTTTTCTTTTAAAACTAAACTATATGGACCTTCTCTTAAAACAAATTTTACAAACAAGTTATAATAAATTAAAGAAAAATCTAATTTTAATGGCTGACTAACAAAAATTATTTAGATTAACAAATAAAGTTAATAATTGTTTTTAATATATATATATATATATTTACACACACAAAAAAAATTTATGGACTTAAAAATTTTAAAAATGTTACAATCAAGTGATAGATATGTAAGAAATTCACTAATTTTATTCATAAATTTAATATTAATGGTTGAATAATAATTATTCACCACTTTAGTTTTAACAGTTGATTAATATAAAATTATATAGATTAATGAATAAAATTGATGACAATTTTTTCAAAATTATATCATTCGATTGTAGTTTTTTAACAATTTTAGATCTATAAAAAATTTTAAAAATTTTAAAAACTATTTAAAACTTTTAAAAACATATTTAAAAATTTTAAACTATTATATTTGCTTAAAAATTCTAAAAATTTCACAATTAGGTGTTATTAAATTTATTTGTTCGTTAACCATTAAAATTAAATTTTTATTTTTTATAGAACTTATTTGTGAAACTTTTTTAAGATAAGGTTGAATATAGTTCAATTTTAAAAGAAAAAGTTCCTATTGGGAAAAAAAATTATGAAGGTTGAATCCAAATTTCACCCCAAAATTAAAAGTCCAATTTGACACTTTGGCATATAATTATCTTCTTTTTCTTTGTTGTTACCTAACTTGTTTGAATAAAACTCCAATTTGTTTGAATAAAACTCTTGCAGATGTATGCATGGATAAGCTTCAATTTTGCTTAAATTTGGACACTTATACACTGCTTCTCCTACGCGGCCTAGAAAATAATTGTTTATTTTTTTTACTTCTTTCCGGCAAATAATTGTTTATTTTTTTACTTCATCTTCTTCATTGTTAACGGTCAAGTAATTGTTTATTTTTTGACTTTCTGGAAAATAATTATTAATGATTTTTGGCAGAACAATATGGTGGGTGTTGCGTGTTTGCTTGGGGGTGTTTTTGATAATACAAGTTCTGGCATTACTTGACGATTAGGTATTAGTCAATTCTTTCATTTAATAATAATTTTTGTGAAATTTTGTGTATTATCTCACCAACAAAATAGCTCGATTAGTGACAACAAAATCTGTCACTACGTGAACGTTGTGATAGATTATATCGCGTATGAGAGTAACTAAGAGAATTAACAATGAACCTCCTAATCCACCGCTAAATATAACAACGGATTAATGACGATTAGGTTTAACAACAGAATACAATCCATCACTAACTTTTATTCTCTATTTAGGTTGTTAGTCATTACTAATTAGCGATGGAATAACGATAGATTAGTTAATCAGTCTACAATATTATATATTTAAAAAAATTATTAGTTTTTACAATGGATTTAGAGATGGTAATTTTTTTATGTTTTTATAAATTGCTTTTCTTATTATATTATAAATTTTATATTAAAAATTATGAAAATACAACTACATATTATAAATCAAAATCAAAATAAATAATAAATATATAAATAAATAAATATGTTCGTACATATACATAAATAATTAGTCAAAATGTCTAAAAAATACAAGACCATTGATGTATCATGGAGGAGGTGGATCAGTCCACGGAGAAGGATTGTCATCTGTCGGATCATCAGGAATAGTACTAGAAATTGACGATCCACCGAGTGAAAGTCTAGCCTACATATGCCTAATCATCAACCTTTATTCTTGCTACACACGGCGCTTAGCCTCCTAATCCTGCTGAAAAGTCTCATTCTGTCTCGAGATTCATGCATGCTTAACCTCCATGTCTCTTCACTCTCTCTCTCACTCTTACTCATACTGAAGCATCTGAGTCTGACCCTCCAATAGTTACTGCTAAACTAGCTGAAGTACATGATCCTTAGATGGTGCAGAAGCGGAAAGAGCTCATGTGTCGTTGCTGCCAATGGAGTTGGGAGAGAGAGCAGAAGCATGTAATCCAAACCTGAATATGCACCGCTTCTTCTTGCCACCTACAACCTCAATTATCTTGGTGATTTTTATCCTATAACCAATTAAAAGAAAATTTTAAATCGTTTTTAATAAAATTATTAAAATGAAATATGATATTTAAATTTTAATTAACTTATATTTAACTTATGTGATCGGCTATCAATAAAAAAACCCATTCTTTTTCGTATGGATGCTCTTAAAAATCATCCAAGGCATGGGCTCCCACTCCAACTTCCTAATCTTGTAGAAAATTATTTTTTATTAATTTTACTATATATATCCTGAAAATTAAAAATAACTTCAAAAATATAAAAATAATTAAATGTCTTACCAATGCTCTAACATGGTCAACTATACTACGGGAGCCACTAGTATGCTTTAATCTTTATGACACTAGCGCTTAGATCTCCAGTTTAACTTAGATGATTGGCTTTGGTTTAAGTAAACTTTTATCTACTTGGGCATTTGCCAATGGGTCTGCTAGTTATCCTAAATGTCCTTTTTAATTCCTTCTGGCTTGACCTCCTTCTTCCTCCAATTGTATAATGTAACATTCGTGTCCTTAAAGGATGATTTTGTATAATTAAGTAATAATTAAGAAGTTGATTATCTTATATTAATTTGATGTTAATAGGAGTTAATATTGTTATTGTTGTGAGTAATGATAAGAATAAAATATAAGAATTTAAAGTTTGGATTTGATTGAAAACAAATTAGGACTTATATAAAAGAATTGAAAATAAAAAGAATCAATGAGAAAAGAAAAAAAAAGAGAATGAATTAAAGTAGAGAATGGTAGAGAAGTTGTTGGATTCTACAGGAAGAAGAAAAGGAAGAAGAAGAAGAAGAAGAAATTTGTGAGTGGCCTAAACTAAGGATTTATGTTTTAAGTATAGTTTTATTTTCAATTTTGATTAAAGTATGAAAAATTTAGGTTGAAATGTTAGATCTAGCAACGTTTGTGATGTATACAGGTTGAATATTAATGTATATATGTTTACAAGTGATTATTATGGCATTTCTGGGTTTATGGGTGATGAAAATTTAATTTTTAGTTGAGTTTTGCTGTTGATTTCAGAGGCGCCGCCTTATTAACTTGTGCAGGGGTGATGCCTTTGTACCCATCAATCGATGCCTCTGCATCAAGAGGGCGGTGCCTCTGTAAAGAGGAGGCACCTTTGTAGCCTATCTTGGACTCTATTTTAACTATTTTTGAATAAATTTAAGGGCACACTTGAACCTAACACCTGAATAATATATGTGAACAATTAAGAAGTTAGAAACTATGAGAATAAGTTATAAATCATGTGAATAACCTAGAGTTATGAGTCTCAAACAAAGAGACTAAATTATTGGAAATAAAATATTAAATCTAAAAATTTCAAGGTCAATGACGAAGAACATCGAAATGATAAATTACACCATTACGATTAATACTAAGATTTCATAAGCATTATACTGATTAATACATGAATAAGTAAGGGTTGGTTATATATATATATATATATATAAGCTGAGTTGGCCACTCGATTTATATATATAAATGGGATAATGGTCCCTTTTATCCAGAACTATAGGCCAATTTTCTTAATTATCCTATCCTTTAAAAATTATCAATTTAGATAGTCAACTTTTTGATTTGTTTCCAATTTATCCTAACTTCAAATGGCATGTGGAATGATGACATGGCTCAATTTTGCTAACTGTAATGATACATCAATTCGACGCCATTTTAATGTGGAGAATAAATGGTCCCTTTTATCCAGAACTATAGGCCAATTTTTTAAATTATCCTATTCTTTTAAAATTATCAATTTAGATAGTCAACTTTTCGACTTGTTTCCAATTTATCCTAATTTCAAATGGCATGTGGAATTGCTGATGTGGAATGATGACGTGGCTCAATTTTGCTGACTATGGTGACACATCAATATGACACCATTTTGATGTAGAGAATGAAGCTACTTTCTTGATCTTTAAAACTCGCCTCCTCCCGCAACTCACTGAGTCATCAACCCATAAAGTAACACAAAGATGATGCACATGACCTTTTACTGGAGCACAGAGGTAACTCTTTTTTTCGATTCATGGAAAACTAAGACATGGCTTGGCTACACTTTAACTTTTCTTATTTCTGTAATTGCCCCCGCCTTGTACCAATTACTTGAAAACTACCGCGTGAAACTCAAGATCGCCGCTGTATCCAGCTCTTCTCCGGAGAGGGTGGGAGAAGAACCTTTGCTTCGGTCCAAGATCGTGGGAGTGAATTCAGAAATTGGGTATTTGTTGATTCTGACTGTTATGTCATTTAAAGGTGGAGTTTTTGTGGCGGTTGTTATAGGGTTGGGTATTAGTGACACATCAATATGCCCTCTGAACTCAATAGCAAAACTCAATGGCAAAACTGATAGTTGGCTTCCCTTCTACTAACAAGATCACTATTGCCACCACCAGAAGTGACAATAATGTTTCTCTTATCAAGAACTCAAAGATTAAGAGGATCTTTTCTGTTAAGAATAATTCATCAACTACCATCGCAACATCAATACCAAATGCCACTAATCTTTAGAACTCGGCTTCCTTTTCAGTACCCTAATTCACGTTTTGAAGATTTAGAGCAAATGAACGTCGTCGTTTTAGCTTATAATTGGGGCGTCATTCTCCATATCAAAACTGCATCGTATTGATGTGTCACCACAGTCAATAAAATTGAGCCATGTCATCATTCCACATCAGCAATTCCACATGCCATTTGAATTCAGGATAAATTGAAATCAAGACAAAAAATTGACTGTCTAAATTGATAATTTTTAAATGATAGGATAATTAAGAAAATTGGCCTATAGTTCTGGATAAAAGGGACCATTTCATTCTCCACATCAAAACGGCATCGTATTGATGTGTCACCACAGTCAGCAAAATTGAGCCACGTCATCATTCCACATCAGCAATTCCAC
>CATIWO010111998.1:0-22724 GCA_949673435.1 Macaranga tanarius | reverse complement strand
TAATCCTTATCTAAGTCTTATTCTTGACTTAGTCAAATACACAAGAGATAATGTTACATATGAATAGGATTTGACTAGTCAACTATCCTAATCCAAAGTGGATTGGATATATACACATTATGGCCGAATTAATCACTCCTTTATAGACATGGATTTCGGCCCATAGCTTGCTTGGATCACATGCACATATGTTGGGCTTGGGTTGAGGTTGACCATATGTTGATATTGACCTTTGACTTATTGACTTTGACCTTTGACCATTTGACTTTGACTTTGACTTTTCAACATAGGCTCCAAATGGTGTAGAATAAGGCTCATGATTGCCTCCTTCATCTTCTTTGCTCTAGCCCTTATTATTGGGCCTCCATTGTAGCTTAAAGGATCCAAAGTCTTTTTATATGCTGAATTCATCCCATGATCATTTGTATCACTGTTCATGCACAAAACTCAGTTACCAACAACAGGTGGTTCTTATAAAGCCACTTGTCTCTTTGGCATCTCTCAATTGAATATTTCTCTGTAAAAGGTGAGGTTTTGTAGCTTAAGGAGCAAATAGGTTTTGGGTTTGAGGAAAAATGTATGTAATTTTGCCCAGAAACGGAAGAATGTGAGGAGGAAATAAAGGGTAGCTTATGCCCAAGAGTCATCGATCAACTTTATGAAATGAAAGAGCCATCTCCTTCTTCTCAACCTGAGTTGCAGAGCCACTTGAGGATGGTGGTGGTTTTGGGTTATGGGCGATGGTGGTTTTGGATGGATGGTGGTGATGGGTATATGGTAACTGTGATGTTTTTTTTTAATTAAATGGAACCATGTAAGCACAGTTGAATAGGTGTTAACACTGTTATTCTGTGCCGTTAACCAAGGGGCCAAAATCACACGAAAAATATAATTTTATATTTAAATGGTCTAAAAAAATGTAAGGGGCATATGTGCTCCTCGGTATAAATATTAGGGACATAAATGCACCTTTGCCCATTATAATAATACAAGTAATTTTATATATATGGATCAGAATTTCTCGTTTATGTGAATGATCATATCCCCTCATATTAAAGGATAATATACAATATTATATCTAAGAATGTGATTATTAATTAAAGTAAATTTTCATACAATCACATATTTTATGTCACAATTCAATCCACTCATCATATGTATATCAACATTTCTATTATGATATTACATATCAAGTAACATGAGATTTACTACATCTTACTATCGACATCACATACTGATAAAAAAAAATAAATAGAATTGATAGTTTACGGATTAATACTACTCTTATATGAATTCAATGACAACGAACATTTTATAACATATATAATAAATGAGTTTGTCACTCATATTACTAACTCTTAATAATAAACTTATTTAATATAATATTAAAAAGGTAAATATTCAAATAAAAAAACATTATATTTAAATGAATATTATTTTATTGCCAATAGAGATAAAAGTATAGTGTCAATATACATACAAGAATAGTAGTAGAGCACATCTATAATCACATTACTTATATGTTTCATTTGTTCTAAATTAATATAATAAAATGTTTATAAAATAAAAGTCGCAACTTGAGAAGATGAAGCCCAGGAGGTGCTTTAACTCCCACTCATGCCTAAACTACTACTACCCCTGCATCGCAGCCACTGCGTCGATAAGAGTTAGGATGAGGACTTCCTTATATGAGACACCTTCAGGCTCTAGGAACTCATGCACAATACTTACGATCAGTTGTAACAAAGTAAAGGCCGCTCATATCTCTCCCTAAAACATCTTGTAGGGAGGAGGTCTAGGTACTCAATGTGACCGTGGACCTACTGTCCATCTATGCATATGCTTTGCCGAGATAACAAGTGCGATTTATAGGACCGATCAATAAGACCTTTTGTGTAGTCATCTTAACAGCCCCATTTATGGCAGGAGACTAAGTCCTAGGATCCTCTAACAACTAGTGAGTTCAAATCTGTAAGGAAGGGAAGCAAGTAAGGTCAAAATATGAGCATGAAAGCAGATTGATAGCAAAATGATAGACTGATTATACTTAATCAAAAGAAAGGTGATCAAGATAAGCCTTAATCTTAACGATATTGTGAACGATGCCTCTCCATGAAGTGTCCAGTAAGTGTAGCGAGAGAATCCCATCAAGTTGAACTGATTAGCAGTTAGACTCAGCAACACGTCAATTTTATAAGCCCAAATCTTAATCAATGAAAAGGATAAAAAAAGGTCAGACAATAATAAAGAATGGAAAAACATAAGAGTGGAAGGAAAATAAAGTAATACTCACATCAATCACAAGTAGGCACCTATAGATCCTCAAGGCTCCTCAACTGGCCTTATCTAGCCCATTGTAAAGATATGGCAAGGCTAGAACTCCCCAATTATACCTAGGGAGATCATCTAAGTTTCGCAGCAAAATCAAAAGCGACAATGAACCCATAGTAGAATAGTTTATAAAGATCACAACACCTAACAAGTAAAATAACAAGTAACAAGCACATTACTTGATCTCAACGTCGTTAGTAGGAAACTTATCAACGCCCAACATAGCTTTAACTAAATTAGCGTATTGGGCCTTAGAAGCACTCCTTGGCTTTATCTCCTAACAGTGATAAATAACTCCATTACTCACTTCTATGTAACCTCTCATCAAGGATAATATAGTGAAGGCATCAAATGGCACTAGAAGGCTGATGAAGCTGAGCCTCGTGATACTAACAAAATCGAATGGGGTAATAGTCATCTCCCATAGAGGTGTGCATCGATCGGTTCAGTTCAATTCATTTAAAAAATATATAGACCCGACCAAATCCACAATGATAGATTTGTAACCAAATTTGAACTAATTAAAGGAAAGAAATTAAGATGAATCAAAGTTCGGTTCGATTAAGTCAGTTATTGGGCTTTTTAGGTTATTTCAATTTGAGGCCTAATTTATGGGCATACCAAATTAGGCTTAGCTAAATCCACATTAGAATGTTAATTACAAACTAAATATAACATCATAAATTCACATCAATAACTTGACAAATTCACAAGCTAAGAATCTGAATATGTGTTATAATAAGCCAACATCAAATTCACCAACCTATAACTACAACTAGTGCATGTCCTCAATTCACACACATCATCATAAATACAAAATAAAACCAACATCACAAATTCACAATTAGAGCTTCATTACAAATTTTACAAATAGAGCACCAAAAATATATATATGGCTAACATCCTATTACATAAAATAACCCAAAAATAACTAAAACAGCAAGAAACCAAATAGAAATAGCAAACAACCAAGTAGAACAACAAGCAGAAATAACACCAGCAAATCAATAGAAGACACCTAAAGAGCAAAATAAAAGAGTATAAGGAAATGATAAAATCAGCAAAATAAAAAAGTAAAAGGTAACAGGATCAACAACAGAAACCTAAAGATTACAAAGCATCAGGATCAACAATAGAAACCTGAAAGCTGAAATGAGAGACATTAGCAAATCAGCAACTAGAAAACAAACTAAACAGCTTATTCATAACATTATTATAGCACCTAAAAGCTTAAATCATTACCAACTTAAGTGTCTAACATTACCATCGTAATTCCAACATTCAGCAAATCTTAAAATTGGATATTAGAAGAAATATTAGTGTAAAAAAATCAAAATGTTAGCCAAATATTAAAAGATGAAATAAGTGCATACCTTTATCAAAGTTGTCAAGCTCATCAATTTTTTCTTCAACACATAAAGATTGATGCAATGTTCGAAGCCAATCTTGTGTGCATATTAAAGACTCAATAACTTTAGGAGTTAAAGAACTCCTAAATGCATCAAGGACTCGCCCACCCGTAATAAAAGTGGACTCTGAAGCTATGGTTAAAATTGAAACTGCCAATATATCTTGAGCCATTTTTTAGAAGACCAAAAATCTCTCCGAATTAAGCTTTCACCATTTTAAAATGTTAAAATCTTGCTTAACATATATAATGGCTTCATTGAAATAAACTTCCAAATCACTTCTCTTAAATCCACTACTGCCACTCTCCATCTTTTGCTTCTTAAAATGAGCCTTTAAATTAGAAATTGGCTTTTTCATTGATCCCTCACTATCCATAGCACTTGAATGACTACTTTCACTGTATAGTACATTATCCGGATAGTACAAATTTTTTTACTTAACAAATAACTCCTTAAGATCTTTTCTCATATCCTTAAATAATTATTTACCATTCACATCACAATACATCTCATAAAATGCATATTCCATATACTCAAATTTGTTATGTAGGTCAAGATTTAGCAAAAGGAATTGGCTTATTCATTTTACTTAGATCTCCCTATACTTGTCAAATTTATTATTCATTTAATCACCTAAATTTTTCAACTTATAATTATCACTAGACTTCCATTCATTTAAGAAGAAACACAAATCACTAATTTCATTAAAATATATGTTTAATGTGACATGTAAAAAGCCAAAAATGTGTAACATAATCTGTTGATACTCGAGTTTTAGCACTACGCTACAACGATCCGATGATGAAAATAATTCACTAAAGAATGCATGAAAATTATGGTTAGAGCTTCGAATGCGTACTTTGACCATCCAGAACCCTAAAAGCAAACCTTTTTCATCTTTAAACCAATAAAGTTCCAAACTTTAAGTTCGGTATAAGCCCAACCCCTCAAAAAGGACCCGAAACCCCAAAAAACACAAAAAAACCCAACCAACAACATAAGAAGGCCTGTGCTCATCCTAATGGGCATATGCCCATGGATAAAAAGTCCATGGGTGTATTCTCATAGGCACACGCCCATCCACTCATGGGTGTCAAGGGGTAGCATTTTGATGTATTATGGGTATTTTAGACTTTTCACATTTTATTTTATTTATGTAATTTATAGGGGTGTGATGAATGGAACATTATAATGTCTCCTCCTACAAACCTTCATTATGCTCCTTATGCTCTTTAGGGGAGAGTGACTAGTCATTAAAGGTATGGGGCTAGAGAGATAGCCACTATAGGTGCTATGTGTGTGCACTTACCTTGGGTAGGTTCCTCCCTGCCTACACCTTGGGGAGCACAATGGTTGAATCGATGTAATGTCCCTTATAATTAATAATAAAAGTAGCTCCGATGTTATTCAACCCTCAGTGTCCCTTTTCGATTGTGCCTATGATTGTGTTTATTGTTATGTTGGTTGCTTTATTTGTCTTGGCTTGACATAAAGGCTTTGCCCTTGATGCTAACCTATATTTCTTCTTATCTCGCAGAATTACTAGCTTGTCCCTAAGACTGGCTTACTAGGAGGTGTTCTAGACAAGCGTCACACGATCCCTTTTGTGAAGCATTTTAAGGGCCCGTGATAATAGGCACGCGCCCATCTACTCATAGGCACACACTCATGAGTGAATTTTTACCTATCTACAAATTTAGACCCCTTCTCCATTTTTAAGGGTTTTTTTTTAGAAAATCTATTGAAAATCTACTGGATTGAAGGCTCAGGACACCTATTTGGACTAAATACCCACCTTTTTCTTCTTTTTAGGTTTTATTTTAGATCCATTTAAACCAAACCAATCCTTCATCTTTGTCAAAGAACGCTCCAAGAGGTATACAATTGCATTTTCACATCATTTCATATTCTTTTGGTAATAATGGCCTAAAAATTGAATTTTTAGGACTTTTTTTAGTCTTGCTTAAGAAAAGGTCTAGCCAAAATTAATTATGAGGGGCTAAATCATTTTTGCATGTTTATTTATTATAAAAATGCATTCTCTCTACTCCTCCTCTTTCTTCTCTTTATTTTATGCAATTATGTTATGATTTGTGATAAGTAATAGTTCGGAATATGATATTTAATCGAAGAGAAGAGGGGGGATTGTTCGGAAGTGTTTGCTTTATCTTTGTATTTAATTTGTAATTTTTTTATGTTTATTTGTATATTTTGGTGATTTTAATGGGTCTTACACACTTGGATTTCTACCAATTTAGTTGAATCATTACAAGTTTGCATTTTTAAAATTTAAAATCATTTTCTATATGTTTTGATCTTAAAAATCATATTTTTAGATTAAAGTTTACATTTTTGTGGCACTTTTCGTGTTTTTCTTGTTTTTGATATAAAAAGTCATTCTTGTACATTTTTCTTGCATTTTTTTATGTAAAGTTTACTTTTTTACATCAAAAATTACATTTTTGCATCATTTTTAGCATTTTATGTAAAAGTTACATTTTTACATGTAAAGTTTGTATTTTTACATTAAAAATTCTATTTTTGCATCAGTTTTAGTATTTTTAATATTTTATATGAAAGGTTCACACTTTTGCATTAAAAATTGCATTTCTACATTATTTTCATCATTTTTGGTATTTTATGTAAAAATTGCATATTTTTGTGTCAAGTTCTCTTTTTTTTTTTTTTTTGTAAGAATTGTATTTTTATGTCATTTCTTGCATTTTCGCTATCTTTATTTAGAAATATCATTTTTCATCTTAAACTTGCATTTTTAGTGCATTTTTATTTTAAAATTATATTTTTAAATAATTTTCTATGTCAAGATAGTATCTTTAGGTTAAAGTTTGTATTTTTCCATTATTATTGGCATTTATATAATTCTCTATGTAAAAATCACACTTTCATATAAATATTGCATTTTAGGACAAGAATTTCATTTTCGAATATTTTCTTGCATTGTTATCATTATTTTTTTATTGAAAAACCACATTTTTAACAAAAATCACATTTTAGGCTAAAAGATTGAATTTTTATTTTATTTTCATCATTTTCATATAAAAAAAAATCACATTTTTCACATCAAAAGTGCATTTTTAGATTAAAAGTTGCATTTTTATTTTATTTATTGCATTTTCACTTTTTTGTTATATATAAAAGGGCATTTTTAGATTAAAGTTTCCATTTTCATTTTCATTCCTTGAATTTCATAATTCACTTAGTATAAAGTTTGCATCTTTTTATCATTTTAGCCATTTTTTATTTCATTTTCGGCTTATAAGTTGCATTGCATATTTAAAGTTTGCATTTTTATTACTTAATCCATATTTTTATAACATCATTATCACAAACACTACCATGGCATTTAAAGAATTCATTCTTTCACTTCTAATTGATTTTTGCATTAAAGTTTTCATTTTGACATCAAGCATTTACTTTGCTCACTTTTATTAAAATTTATATTTTTTATATTTCGCATTCTCTAAGTATGTAGTGGACATCCCAATGCATAATTTTAGGTTCTTTGCATGATTCATTTATTTATTTATTCATTTTTTTATTTAATTGATTATTCTCTTGCCAAATTGAATTGCCACTCATTTACTTAATATATGATCCATTGCTCTCACTTGATTAACATTATTTGATGGATGTTTCAAGATGAATGTGATGTTTTGTGGATGGATGTATGATGTATGATAAATGGTTTGGCATGCTTTTAGATTTAGGATTAGATTTTTTTTTTGCCATTCTTTTTCTCTTTCAGATGTATTTATTAAGGATGATCAAAGCCTTATATCCTTAATCCCTTTCCTCTTTATTTTTCTTGCTATGGTGAATGGCTATATTGTATGTATTATGTCCTTATTTTGAATGTTATGGATGCTTGTATTATACATGACATCATGAAACTGAAACTAGGGTGATATGATAAGCATCTAAGTATTGTATAATGAGAAACAATTAAGTAAAAACCACTTTCCAAATTCAGAATCTTTGATAAGAGGAACGGATTTTGCATAGTACTAGGAATCTATTTCCCATTTTCCAAGCGATCGGGTGGTGACTCCAGTTACACAAGACTTCTCCAGAAATACCTGAACAAAGATTCTCAATCTGCTCTCTTGAAAGGCGTATTTGGGCTAATCTAGTCCCGCAGTCATAAACTATCTATGGGACCCGATAAAAATCGGCTCGCTCACATAATCTCATAAAAATATTACAACAAATCTGTCATTTTTCTTATGCATGATTAATAATAAAGAAAAAGGCATCCCATCATCACCTAAATCAACCTTATACAATGATTCTTGAACCTTAAACCTCTCAAAAGCTCTTTTAAATTTCTCGACAGTTTTTAGCATTAAATAGGTAGAATTCCAGTTAGTCGAAACGTCTAAACACAAACTAGACTTATTTTGAATGCCCTCACAATCAACATACTTTTTAAATTTATTTAATCATGCAGAAGAATTCCTAACATATCTTATGGCATCGCTAACTTGCTTAACTAAAAGAGTGACATCCTTTAAGCCATCAAGGACCACTAACTTAATTACATGTGCAATGCATCTCATATGAAGATATATGCATTTTAAAACAGTCCCACCTTAATTAAGCATTCTCTTTTTTAACAAGTTAAAGGCAACATCATTTGAACTCGCATTATCAACTGTAATTGTGAATGCATTATTTAGTCCCCATTCAAGCAAGCAATTTTCTAATGCTTTACTAATGTATTCACCTCTATAGCTACTAACTGGACAAAAATTTCATTTTTAAATACAACTTCCAATCATCATTAATAAAGTAAGTTGTGATGCATATGTAATTAATCTTTTGCAATGAAGTCCATGAATCAATTGTAAGACAAACTCTTTGACAATTTTTCTTTATAAAAGACTTTAATATCACCGTCTCATCTAAAGACAACTGAAAATAATCCCGTGAAATTATCCAATATGATGGAATCCTAAACCTAGAACATGCATGAGCTATAATTTTTAATGTGTATCTAAATTATGGGGTACATGCATTCATGTGATGCTTAAGTAAAGATGTTCCATTTCTTTTCATGTGACAACAAAACTTCTTATCACAATAATTGCATTTACACTTGTCTGTTTGCTTGCCATTTACATCCATGATCTTATGAAAGTGATCTCAGACGTTGGACTTTTCATTTCTTTTCATTGTTAATCAACTATCTGTATCATTACTAGGCTGCGTATTAGTAATTGAAAGCTGAGATTGATTACTACTGATATTTATCTCTTGCCCTTGTGAAGTTTACATCTAAAAAGAATATAAAATAAAATTTCAAAAGGCAGTAATGCAACATTAAAATTTTAGAATTCAAAAATACAATAAGGCAACATTAAAATTTGAGTAATGCTATAAATAATTTCAATATTATAATACTTCTCTAAATAATTTCAAAATTCAGAGCTGAATAACTAAAATTTAAATATTATAGTACTGCTCTAAATAACTTCAAAATTTCATATTTCAAAATTTAGTATTATAGCACAATAGTAGAATAGCATGCTTGACATTAACAACCTATCCCACCAATTAAAGGGTAGTTATGATCTAAATGCTCCATGTAATTTCATGTTTGAGTATAGAAAACTCTTCTAATTCTAACACATGTAAACTTAACTATCAATAACTTATTATGTAATTCCAATTAATCAAACTTATCTTTAATTCTAAACTAATTTTAATCTGTATAAATGACATGAATATAACATGTCAGCTTTATTATGTATTTATTTAGCTAAAGAGTTAATTTAATTTGGCCTTGAATTTATTATGTAAATATAAATTGTCTCAAAATCAACTTCCTATAATTACTGAGCAAATGTGCAAAATTGATAAATTTATTCTAACTTAAAATAAGCATTACACTAACATTAAAAAAATAAAAATAAAAATAAAAATATGTGAGCAGTATTAATATATATCATCCATTGCTCAAATCTGAAGTACCCAATTATATGCCCAACTTTTTCTATATTTATATAGGCTAAAGTGGCAATTTGCCCCTTAAAATATCACTCAAGGTACAATTAACTTTAAAATTAATTTTTTAGCTATTTTATCCTTAAAGATCTCAAATTGGACTATTAGCTCCAATTTTTCATTAAAAGTGGAGAGTGTAATAATATTTTTATATGATAAAAATAAAATAAAAAAATTTTGGTTATTATCCCTTCTTCTCTCTTTCACCGATATCTTTAAAACTACACACTGTCACCTCCCATCTACGGCCTCCTTGGTCCCCATCATTACTACCCATCCAACTCTCATCGACGACGATGTTGCTACCATTACATGCTACTACTTTCTCTTTTTTCTTCTACCTTCTTCCTTTCACAAACTTTATTAGAATTGTTCCAAAGCCGCTACTACGCTTCTCTATACCAATGATCTACTACTGGCCAATGATTAACCACTACCTACAACGCTCTTGCTCCACCATCAACAATGAATTAATCAATGAACGCTACTGCTTCACCATCAACATAGCTACTACTGCTTCTTCTTTTTCTTCTCTTTCTTCTTCTTTCAATTTCTCAATAATTATTGTTAACAAAACTAAAAAAAAAGTCAAATTCAATTGGGTAATGAAATTATATCCTCAATTTCTATTAATTTTTTGCCTAGTTATGATATTAGTGGTAGTTGTTTGTTGATGTTTGTAGAGGGCCTTTTAAGTGTTTTTTTATATTATTAATGATGGTAATTATGCCTTAGTTAGTGGCAGTGGTGTTTATTGATGGCAATAGTGGTGTTTGAAGTGCTGGTTGTGGCGTTCAGTGAAGAAAATAGAGAGGAGAAAGGCTCAGGTAGAAAAGGCTTTGAGATATATTATTCAAAATCTTCTTTCTATTAGTATCTCTATATCTATTTTAATTTCATTTTGGTGTTCTGAATTATGTCTTTCACTTAGTTTATAAGTCTTCTCATGTCCTCTATACAAGCAAAGTCCTCCGTTTTTCAATTTTTTATAATATAAATTTGTTCATTGGTTTATAAGTGAGAAATAGGATACATGAATGAAAGGATGTGAGCTTGATCTTAGAGGAAGAGATATTGATGATGGTATTAGAGATGACATTGGTAGTGACTGCGTCAGTATTGGACCGATTGCAGTAGTGTTCAAACAATGAGGTGGGTTTGAATTTTTTTAGCAACATGTGGGTTTGAATTTATGTTAGTGTTGCTATTATAGATGGCAGTGCCAGCGATGGTGTTCGGTGTGCCAGTGGTAGTGTTTGGTGGTGCTTGAGGCTGGGTTATATATAATCGTAACTAAACCGAGCTGACTGATTAGGTTCAATTTAGTTCAGTTAATCAATTTTGACTAAATTCAGCACACTCATAATCTTTCACAAAGGCAATTGGAAAGTAAGGGTCGAATCTATTCAATGCTCGAACCAAAGTGGCCATGGAAGATTGACTAGTCTTAGACTCATCTCAACTCAATCCTATGATGACTCCATCAAAGCCCTTACAGTAATGCATCTCCTCACTACCTCTAGTAATCTTTAATAGTAATGGTGTACATTAGTAATGCTACTAGCAAGCACTATTAAGACATAAGCCATGTCCACCCCTATTGGTAACGGACATAAAAAGGAAGATGGGGCTATGTGTAATGTTAGGTGGTTGCCAATCCTCAACATTTAGTATCGTAAAATCAAATAATATGTCCATAAGAAAATAGTTTAGAGAATTCTAAAAAGATAACTAGAAAAAAGAAAGTTAAGAAATGAAGAAATGAAGAAAAAAAGACACCACCCACACAGTCAAAGGTGCCACCGGTGCACGCAAATAGCCCCAGCCTCATCTTGGGTGAGCCCAATATAACTACTACAAAGTGTTAATTTTAGCACAAATATTATATTTTTCCCTGATCAATATCCCAGTCATTGTGTGAGCTTGAAAAGTGTTGGATGACCACCTCTAGTCACCAGAAACCTTGAGAATCTATCTCTGTGAAGATCTAAGGCAATATGTTTTTTCAAGTACACTTTTATCTCTTTGTTTGTATAGTATGGATGGTGTGAATGGATGGATGTATATGCATGCCTATTATAAGTGATAGATATTTTTATTCCATTCGCAGTATGGATAGGTGGAAGAAAGATTATGGATATTTTAGTTGACAAGTCAGAGAAATTAAAGGTCACATGGTTACCACTGGGTAAATAAAAAAAACTAAGAAGATTTACTTGAAGTGATAGATAGGGCAGTAGAGGAGGAAGAATTATATATAATAGAGAACCTACTTTAGAAAAATCTCAAGATTACTCATAATAATAGTAATATCTCCTTTAAAAGTAGAAGTAGTAAGAATAGAAGATTTAGATTAGTAGTGTAGGTGGCGGGGTTCAGCATGCGCCCAAGTGTTTGGCAACTATGGCACTGTATGGGCTCAAGGCCCATTAGGAATACAACTTGAGCCTTTTTACAGGCTTCAGTTGGAGAATGGAGTAGCCATTCGGGTGAAATCCGGGACACTTTTATAGAAACTGGATCCAACGGAGAGAGCCTAGTAGCAGTCCTCAGAGACTAAGCCCGAAAACTAGGTATGGATTTTTGAATAGCCCACCCAATCTTGCGATTGGCCTCCGTTTATGTTTTGTGTTTTATTATTTTTTATTATTTAATTATTTCTTTAATTACATGCAAATTGCAATTTCCTTCAAACAATTTTCAAATTTTACAATTAAGTCTTAGTATTTTATTAGTCAATTTACATGCAATATGGTTTGATTTATCACAAGTACCACATACAAAAATAGCATCCATCCACACCATTCACAACCGATAAAATAATAACAAAAATAAAAAAATACACACAAAGAAAGGAGGAGGAGAAATGAATTACAACCCTTTTTATATGCAAAATTTTTAAATAAATAAATAAAAATAAACCACAACTTAAATAAATTAAAACTAATATTAAATTTAGTAACCCATGGAGCTACCAAGTATATAAGCCTGCTAAAAATATGGATCAGTCCGTTCAAAAAGGGAAAAAAATACCTACAAAAAATAAAAAGTCAGTACACAATGAAATAATCAACAACAAAATTCTAGTTAAGTTGTATATTAATTAATTTAAAAATGAAATTAAATCTAAAATTAATTAAAATAAGAAGAAAAAATAATTATATCCCTAATTAATAAAAAAATTAACAACTAAAATAAAGAAAAAAATAAACTAAATAAAATAAGGAGAAATAAAAAAATAAAGAAACAAAATTTCAATAAAAAAGTAATAAAAAAAATTAACGTCAACAGTGCATGGCAATGGCACTGTTGACATAGGAAAAAAAAAAGTCAAAGAGGCACCACCTCCGGGACAAAAGAGGCAGCACCTCATTAAAATTAGATTTAAATTGATAATGGGGCGGCGCCTCTGTTTCCAACTGTACAAAATTTAAATTAATAATTCAAGGTATAGAGGCATCACCTTTATGAAGAGGCGTCACCTCTGTATTTCTTACAGAACATAAATTTTCACATAATTAAGTTTTTTATCAATTCCTCATCCAAATTATGCACACGGGGATAAAAAAAAATTTATATTCAACAAGGAAAGCAATTCAACTAAACGCTGTAACCACAAAAATAATAAAAATGTGAGGATGATAAAGATTGAAAAAATAAACAAAAAGGAAAATAAAAATTACTGAAAATGAGTGTGGAAATTAATTAGCCCTCAAATTTTGATTTCTTTAGCAAAGAAATATGTTCTGGCCCTCCTTTCTTCCTCTATTTCTTTTGGATTTTTTTTCCAGGGAATTTCTTGGGTTTTTTTCTTTTCTTTTGCTTTTTTTTCTTTTTTCTTTCCTTTCCATTTCTCCATTTATAGAGGTTTTAACCTCTTAAAATCCCATTTACTCCTACATTATCATTTACTCCTCCGTTGCAGAATGTGGAGCGATCCACGTTCTGCCATTATTTTTTTTTTATAATTGACAGAGTAGAGGCACCGCCTTTTTGAATGAAGAGGTGGCACCTCTAGGCTTTTTTTTTTTTTTGCTTAGTTTATTGGGCTATTAGTTTGGGCTTAGTTTTCTGGTGGGTTTGAGCTGTGATTTTGGGTTTCTCACAAGTAGGCTAGAATCCAATTCTCTATTAGATTGGGCTAATCAGTCATTTTTATCATTGGACTTTTATCTCGTAGGTCGGGTCAAACTATGTGTCCACAGTTTGCTCCTCTGCTTTTCAAAAATCAAAATGCAAGCAATGTAATGAGATTTATAAAAAAGCACATGCCAGTATTATAACGACTCATGAAAAAGTAAATAGAATGCAAATAATGAAGAAAGATTCCAATCTTCAGGGTAAGACAAAGAATTTTGATTTTATTCCATCAACCTTGATGTTCAAAATCAAGAGGATCTTAATCAGATAAGTAGTCTCGTGCCATCAGCATTGACATTTAAAATCAAGAGGTTAGAGACTTGCTGCTAGGGTTTTCGTCCGTTATCCTCGGAGTTAACCATCCGAGAGGACATCCTAAACCATTCCCATCAGCCTTGATGTTCAAAATCAAGAGGGTCAATTCAAACTATCAACCTTAATGTAAAAATCTAGAGGTTTTTCAAAAATATTTCCAACCGTCAGCCTTGATGTTCAAAATTAAGAGGTTTTAAGGATATTAAATTGAAAGTCTTCTAGTCACTTCGGGCATCAAGTGAGAAATAAACGAATTGATCCATATAGCCACTTCGGGTATTAGGCGAAAAGAAGTTAAAACAGGCCATATAGCCACTTCGGGCGTCAAACAAAAGCAATTGAAATGAGCCATATAGCTACTTCGGGCGTCAGGTGAGTTCAAGAAAATAAGTAGTATAACCACTTCGGGAATCAGACGAAAATAAATGAAATGAGCTATATAGCCACTTCGGATGTCATGCAGAAAATAAGTAAAATAAGTCGTATAGCCACTTCAGGCATAAGGCAGAAAATAGATGAAATAGACTGTATAGTTACCTCGGGCGTCAGGCAAAAATAGATGAATGAGCCGTATAGCCACTTCAGACGTCAGGCAAAAATATATGAAATAAGCCATATAGCCACTTCGGACGTCAGGCGAAAATGAGTGAAATGAGCCTATAACCATTTTGGGCATCAAGTGAAAGCAGATGAAATGAACAAATAAACGGTATAGCCACTTCGAGCGTCAGGCGAAAAGCATTTTTCAAAAAAAACTTTATAAAACGATTGTTAACCTTTGTAAGAATATTTTTATAAACAACTAAGCTGATGCATATATGATTATAATACTCAAAAACTTGTGAAAATAATTTTAACAAATACAACTTCGTGTGATGCATGTATACATGAGATTCAAAAAAAAAAGTAAGTTTCACAAAACAAGTGACTAGTCAAAGACCTCTTCCATTTAGAGCTTATCTTAGGAAATTTGTTTCATCTTCTATTATAGAATCTAAATTTAAAAATTGATCCTATCACGGACTGTTATTGTGACTAGTATTATTGGAAACAAAAATTGAGACCCTCCATGGTTAGACCGGGATAATGATACAATTGTTGCTTGTATGCTTGGTAGTGTTTTAACATCTTTTCATATTGTAGCACTACTGTGATCGCACTCGATGTGGAAGAGTTACTTCATTTGCCCCCATTAAGATAGTCAGCCACTTCTAAAGTTCCCATAATTGCCCCCCATATTGAAATTGTAACCATTTTTATTTTATATTTCCTCTTTTAAGAGTTTTCGAACCTAGATGGGTCTTTCATTTTTTATTTCACTTATTTTCTTTCTTTTGCCTAGATCACTCCCTTTTGGGAGTTTTCATTCTATCTGGGTGGTTGTAAAATTACTGCAGATGATTATCCGTCATTTACCACCGATTGCCCGATATTCATACTGTTGTAATGTGCTCGTTACTCACTGCTAGCTTTCTGATGTTTGTTGCTACTTTAGCTGATGATTCCTTGGATTTACTGATGATTCAAAGGAGTCCATGTCTGATACTTCGTGTGTTAATTTTACGTCAATCATGCTCATTTTATATAATTACTCATTCGTTATAATTGTGCACACTATATTATACCTGTTATTGACCAGCCTCTTGCTGGTTTTTTAGCTAACTATTTTTCAGCTCACAAAGATTTCAGAAGGTTGGTGAAGATGGGTGTTAGAAGAGAATTTTATTTTGATTTTTGTGAAGATGAAAAATTTTCAACGGTTTCACAAGGATCGACTTTCTCAAAGATAGGTGGCATTCAAGATTTTTCTTCCTTATTTCTCCTCCTTCCTCTTCTTTCTCTTTTCTTTTCCTATTCTCTTTCTTCCTTTTTTTTCTTTTTCTTTTTTTTTTTATTTTCTTTACTTTTTTATCATTTTTTTGAATTGGGTCAATTTATTTAGAGGAGAAGCAAAGGTTTGTGATGCCCAAAGGAAAATTTAAAAGTCGATCCTAACATTTAGCTATTTTTATTCGATGGGATTTTTTTCTTTCTTTTCTCTCTCTCATTCAAGCATATATAGTGTGCACAATCATAAAAATTCATCATCACATAAATAAGAAAATTTAACATTCATTAACATAAAAAAAATTAGAAAACTTACAACATAAAATTATTCTGATTTATTAGAGCTATAGGGGATAACTACAGTCATTCATGAATTTCCAACTTTAAGTCAGCTTCAATTTACATACCAAAGTGGTACAATTCTTCAAAGTTCTTTATGCCCATGTTCTTTAACTTATCAGCGATAGGTGGAATGCAGGCTTCTGCAGCTATGAGCAGTTGATCTGATTCTGCAGGTTTATGCTTCATCTGAGCCAACTTTCCTCTCCATCTAGTCAAGAAGCTCGTGAAGGATTCTTTAGGTCCTTGTTTTGCATTCTGCAATTCTTGAAGAGAGACCTCAAACTGAGAATTTAGCCTGTATTATTTGAAGAAGGCTGAACAAAGTTCCTTTCAGTCTTGTTGAACATGCGAATCTAGAGTGTAATATCACTTAATAGCAGCTCCTGTTAATGACATCAGAAATTACTTAATGATTTGCCCCTTAGTTAGTCCAGTGGGCTTCATGAAGCTGACATATTATCAGAGATAAAGGTGAGGATCGTCTGTCCCTTCGTACTTTTTAATGTCTGCAAACTTGAATTTCGGGGGCAGTGGTTCATCTTCCTCCAGGTCTAGGTCAACAAAATTATAGTTGAGCCCAAGCTTCGTCATTGCAGCTTGCAGTTGACCCATCTGCCTTTTCATATCTTTCTCTCATTCTGGATCAGCTGAATCCTCTGCCACTTTTAGTTTTTCTTTGAACAGTTCATTGACTATGATTCTGGTTTCAAAATCTTCTTCATCCATATGCTTCTTTCTGAACATCTCAATAATCACTTATGTGCATATTTGTCACACCTCATCCCTGAACTCCTTCAGAATTTCTTGCCTAAAGGATTTTGGATCAAAATTAGAGGGTCTTGACATTTTGTTTCCCTTATGACATGGTCTCAATTGACTAGTTAGATTTATGATATTAGTAAGTCAAATCTATCTTGACTTACTTCCAATCAGAAGAGGCTTTCGACGGTAAAAAGATGAATTTAAAAATGAAAATAAGTGACATGTATGCATGAAATGTAAATGATTTTTTTTCATACTTTACAAAATAAACACACAAATAGCAAACACACATAGGTCTCAATAACGATGTCTTCCAACCTTATTCCTCTCACACATGTGTTCAAGGTGAGTCTCTTATCCTAGGATTTTTGGTCTGGGTTTTAATTATCATCAGGGGATAATAAATTGATGTTCATGCAAATCTCTCGAGACATTTCAAACAAGTGGCATATCTCATTAATAAAACTAAAGTCCAACATAACGAACATTGTAGAAGGACAAAGCCCAATCTAAAATGGTCCATCATTATTAGGCTTGGGCTTTATGAATGAGACTACTATATAGCATCAAAATATATACATTGGAAAAACTTAAAGATAGTTGCTAGGGCACTATATGAGCTGAGTTTCGGGTAAGGTCAAAGGCTCCCACAACTTCATACTCTCTTTCTATCTCCCCACTCAAGGGTCCGAATAACGTACTCAATCATACTTCACTATGAGTGATAATAGCTGTATATCCTACCACTAGGTTTGAATGAAACACAGGTAGTAAAACAACAACTATCATCGAGTTATTGGGACTTATGTGCACAATATATGAAAAATAGTATAGTGGATGCAAAAGGAATAACTAGATAATTAAAAATAATAAAACATGAAACATTGAAATCAGTTTCTCTATCCCTAGTGGAGTTGCCACTATAGGCGGCGAGGTTCAGCGCGTGCCCAAGTGTTTGGTAACTACGGCACTGTGTGGGCTCAAGGCCCACTAGGGATACAACTTGGATCTTTTTACAGGTTTTGGTTGGAGAATGAAGTCGCCATTCGGGTGAAATACAAGGCACTTTTACAATAACTAAATCCCACAGAAGGAGCCCAGCAGCAGTCCTCAGAGATTGGGTCCGGAAACTGGGTATGGGCTTTTGAATGGCCCACCCGACCTTGCAATCGGCCTCCGTTTGTGTTTTGTGTTTTATTATTTTTTATTATTTAATTGTTTCTTTAATTACATGCAAATTGTAATTTTCTTCAAACAATTTTCAAATTTTGTAATTAAGTCCAAGTTCTTTATTAGTCAATTTACATACAATTTGGTTTGATTTATCACAAGTATCATATACAAAAATAACATCCATCCACACCATTCACAACAAATAAAATAACAACAAAATTAAAAAAGCACACACAAAGAAAAGGGGAGGAGAAATGAGTTACAACCTTTTTTGCATGCAGAATAAATAAATAAATAAAAATAAACCACAACTTAATAAATTAAAACTAATATTAAATTTAGTAGCCCATGGGGCTGCCAATTCTATAAGCCTGCTAAAAATATGGATTAGTCCGTTCAAAAAGGGAAAAAAATAAAAAGTCAGTACACAATAAAATAATCAACAATAAAATTCTAGTTAAGTTGCATATTAATTAATTTTAAAATGAAATTAAATCTAAAATTAATTAAAATAAGAAGAAAAAGTAATTATATCCCTAATGAATAAAAAAAATTAACAACTAAAATAAAGAAAAAATAAACTAAATAAAATAATGAGAAATAAAAATTAAAGAAACAAAATTTAAATAAAAAAAGTAATAAAAAATATTAACGTCAATAGTGCCATGCACTATTGACGTAGAAGAAAAAAAGGTCAAAGAGGCGCCGCCTCTAGGACAAAAGAGGCGGCGCCTCATTAAAATTAAATTCAAATTGATAATAGGGCAGTGCCTCCAATAGTACAAAATTTAAATTGCCATGCACTGTTGACGTAGAAAAAAAAAGGGTCAAAGAGGCGCTGCCTCTGGGACCAAAGAGGGGACCAAAGAGGCGCCGCCTCATTAAAATTAAAATCAAATTGATAATGGACGGCGCCTCTGTTTCCAACGGTATAAAAATTAAATTAATAATTCAAGGTACAGAGGGGACGCCTCTACGAAGAGGCGTCGCCTTTGTACTTCTTGCAGAACATAAATTTTCACAGAATTAAGTTTTTTATCAATTCCTCATCCAAATTATGAACACGGGGATAAAAAAAAATATGTATTCAATAAGGAAAGCAATTCAACTAAACATTGCAACCACAAAAATAATAAAAAAAAATGTAAGGATGATAAAGATTGAAAAATTAAACAAAAAGGAAAATAAAAATTACTAAAAATGAGTTTGGAAATTAATTAGCCCTCAGATTTTAATTTCTTCAGCAAAGAAATATGTTCTGGCCCTCCTTTATTCCTCTATTTCTTTTGGATTTTTTTCCTGGGAATTTCTTAGGTTTTTTCTTTTCTTTTGCTTTTTTTTTCTTTTTTCTTTCCTTTCCATTCCTCTATTTATAGATGTTTTAACCTCTTAAAATCTCATTTACTCCCACATTGTCATTTAGTCCCCCGTTGCAGCGATCCACGTTCTGCCATTATTTTTTTTGTAGCTGACAGAGTAGAGGCGCTGCCTTTCTGAATGAAGAGGAAGAGACACTGCCTCTATGTGAAAGAGGTGACACCTCTGTGCTTTCTTTTTTTTTTGGCTTAGTTTATTGGGCTATTTTTTTGGGCTTGGTTCTCTCTGGGGGTTTGAGTTGTGATTTTGGGTTTCTCACAAGTGGGACAGAATCCAATTCCTTACTAGATTGGGCTAATATGTTATTTTTATCACTGAACTTTTACCTCGTGAGCCGGGTCAAACCATGTGTCCACAGGTAGTACAATTTAGAAAGTCAATTTTCTAGATAAAAAATTTTTCAGAATCAAATGTATGTGAATTATAAGACAAATTCAACAAGGATACTAAAAAATAACAAGTAAAAATATTTTCAACTTGAATGAAGATAAGGTGGTCGAAGGTTTAAGAGGAAGCATTCAGTCTATTAGGTATGCCGTGAGAAAGGCGTGTACAAAACTTCAAGCAAGGTAGATGCTAAGCGCCTTCCTCACTTGAACAAGAGTTGTTCTCATATCGAATATATTTGTTGAAGATATGAGTGCTCTTTTAGAATAAATAAATAGTCAAAAATAGCATATTCTTCAAAAAATAAAAAATTCAAAGGCTACAATAAAAGAAGAATATTGAGAAAAGAAAGAAAGACAAGAAAAAGGTCTAGTAAACCTTTATAAAATTTATTAGGAACATAACTTTCAAGAACAAATATGAAAGGGAACCAAAATTTCCTAAGAGAAAATCTTTGTTCAGTTATTCATGTTGCTAAGTTTGTGGCTCTAAGAGTTATAAAGCCAATGTTTGTCCACATAAGAACATGCAAAAGAAATTATTTAAAGAATTTTCTTTAAAGATGACAAATGCACTTCCTAATGAATGGCGGTACCTATTAGCCAAACCCATGATCTTATGCATGGTAGGAGGTAGGGCTGTAATCGAGCCGAGCTGAGTTTTAAAAAACTTAGGCTCGGCTCAGTCAAGAAAGAGGCAGCTCGAGCTCAAAAATTCTTTAAAAATCATTGCTCGAGCTCGGCTCACTTAAATTCAAACAAGCTCGAGCCTAAGTCGAGCTTGGCTTTAATCTTTCTGAAAAACCAGTGAAAGACCTCCTGCACCAGCAACTAAAAAACACAAAATCGTTCACAAAATGATATGAAATTGATTCCACAACAAAAATCATCAGAAAATTGAATTTCTTTAGATTTCTCAACAACAAAATCAAATAACAAAGGAAGCAAGAACAAATTTATAGCACCGTAGATAATTACAAAAAAAAAAACAACAAAATTGTACAATTATTTTTGAGCTTTTTGCAACAATCTCAAAAGACAATATTACATCTGCAGTTTATCTTTTTTAGAAAAGAATCGAACAAGAACAAAAACTAAAAGCGGTGATGAGGGCCTCGGTAAAGGCAGCGGTGACAAAGGCGTCGTTGAAGGTAGCAGCGTCGAAGGCGTCGGTGAAGACAACGACGGCGATGGTGACAGGGACAGCAACGGCGGCACAAAAAAGAGGGGCTCTTCTTCTTTGAGGCAGCTACTTCTAACAATAAAATCAAACAAACTCAAAAAAAAAATTGGTCGAGATATGAATAGTGGCCATGTGAGAAAGTTGAAGATGAATGGAAGAACAAAAAATGGGGATGAAGGAGATGAAGGAGTGGCAATGAAAAAAATAAAAGAGATGGAGATGAACTGATGAACTATAGGTGGCTAGGGTAGAGAAAAGTGATAGCTTTTTATTATATACCAAAATAAATTGGGTGTTTAGGGTTTGCTTGAGGTGTCTATTTATTATGTTTCAAAATTATGTAATTTTTATCTATATTTAAAAATTTAAATTATATTAATTTAATATTAAATGAGTTTATTCACAAATTAATTTATGAATTATAACTAAATTTATATTTAAATTTAAATTATATAATATTAATGAGAATATTATATGTTGGTTAGATATTATGCTATTTCATTTAGAGTTAAATGCAAAAATACACAGTTTAAACGTAGTTTAGATATTAAACTATGTAGTTTTGTAATTAGACATTAAGTTTTAACTTAGATATTTAATGTTTGAATTATATTTAAATAATAATTTAAATTATTTTTATTTAATAAATATAGTAATTGAGGAGAAGAATAAGGTTTTATATAATAATTGATTACCAAAGTAGTTAGTAATCTTAGATTGTAACGCCCTCATCAAAATCATCTCCATCAGTAGACATAATTAAACGAATTAATGATAATAGAGGCGTTACTTAACAACCATATCACATGAATTAAATACTAAACTTTAAAGCTATTTTAAATATTTACATCTCTTATACATCTCAAGTTTGACATATTATTACATAACAATTCTTAATATCATAATCTAATACTTCTAGAAATCTCCATCTTAGCCATCTTCTTTTTCGGCATGGTCCACTGCATGGTCATTTCTCAGCTGCTAGCTAAGCAGGTATTAATAGAAATGGTAACGGGGCGGATCGGGGGCGGATTATGGTATCCCCGTTCCCGCTCCGTGACTTATATATTTTCTCCGACCCCGCCCCATAACCCGTCGGGGTATGAAAATCATCTCCCATCCCTGTCCCGTTGAAAAACTAACATATCCCGTCCCGCCCCGTTACATTAAATCATTATTAATTTTTTTGGTTTGATTTATATTCTATTATAATTCAATAAATAACACAAATAATCTATATAAATTTCAATAAACATAAATATAATTCAAGACATCATAAAAATAAATAAATATATATATATATATACACTATTGACAAGTTCATAACAAAATACAATTAATATATAATACACTATATTTTTGTAACTATTTATGGTCCAAAATATACAATTCATAATACTATAATTTCACTATTTTTGCAACTAAAAAAATATATATAATGTATAAATATAATTT
>CATIWO010111986.1:0-11205 GCA_949673435.1 Macaranga tanarius | reverse complement strand
TATCATTATTTAACAAAATAATATAAAAAAAATTAAATTATGTGATTAAAAATATCAATTATAAAAATTCAACAATAATTTGTCATATCAAAAAATATTTATGAGTTCAACGAATAGAACTAAAATTAACAGTATGTAATTTAAACAATTATATCCCACACATGCTCTAATTAAATTAAACTATAAAAAATATACTTGATTTAAAAAATATAGCATTTACGTTTTCTATTATTAATATGTTATAACACTTGTCATAAAAATTAAAATTACAACAGTTTCTATATGATGAATTTTTGTTAAATTTTTATAATAATTTTTTAATCATGTACTTTGATTTTATAATATTTCTTAAAAATTATGATAAGAAAAATAAAAATAAAATAATGTGCATATGATATTTAAAAAATTATTAATAAAAAGTAAAAAAAATTATTATATTTTTTGTAATTGGTATAAATTTTATAATAATTTAAATAAGTTAAAAGGTAAATTACTAGTTTTAAAAAAATAGTTGACTATGTTAAAGTTTTTAATGCAAAAAAGAAAATGTAAGTTCAAGCACAAGTAGATTTAAATAAATTTTAAATTTTATTATATCGTATTTGATATAAATTTATTATCCAAATTATTTTTCATTTAGTAAAAAATGCCCTTCGAAACACATTATGATTTTTTTTATTTTTTTAATTTTCATACATTTCATCAAAAGTGTGATTATTTAATATTTAAATTATTTCTTTTTATTTTTTCAAAAATAGTATATGTATCAATATTTTATTTTTTAAAAATACCTTTTAATATCTATTTTTTAAAAAATATATTTTTATTTTTCCAATTATAGCCTATGCCAGTTACCAACCCTCTTTTCATCACAAGTGCTTTCCTCCATTAGATATGGGTAGTCTTCCTCCCTGAAAAGTTCAACACTGTTGATTATGTATTCAAGTACATAATCCATGAGGCCTCCATTGCAGCTTAGGGGTGAGCAAAAAAATGAAAACCGACTAACTGAACCAACTGGTTCGGTTCGGTTATATATAAGTTCGGTTCAATTTTGGTTTTTGAAAATAGATAACCGACTGGTTTGGTTCGGTTTCGATTTTTAAATTGAAAAATCGAAAATAACCGAATCGACCGAACCATATATATATTTATTATAAAAATATTAAATAAAATATATTAATTAGAAAAAATTATATATAAATATTAAAATTATAAATAAAAAATATTTTTTAGTTATATAATTAAAGAATAAGCTTAAAAAATAAAAAATAAAAAATTTATTTAAAAAATAAAATTGGTTAACCGACCGAACCGAATCAGTTCGATTCAGTTCGGTTTTTTTCTAATTTGATTCAATTTCGATCAGAATTATTTTAGGGTCGGTTTTGGTGGTTCTTTGACCGAACCGACCGAAACCGACCATGCTCACCCCTAATTGCAGCTGCCGTCAAAGAACGTGTCACAATCGATCAATTCCTGGTCGGACAATGAAGTTAAATTTCTTATCACAATTTATATTTTATCATATTTAAAATTCTTCCTTTTTAATATTAAAAACATTGTAGATAATTATTTATTATAAATTATTATTAATATAGAATTTTCAATATGTGTTTTTTTTTTTTTCAGTCACCTCGTAATCAAAAAAAAAAAAAAAAAGACACTATGATTGTATCATTCTCCATACCATACAGGCGATTAGTTATATTTTGTTTGGAGCACTTCGTAAAAAGGCTGTTTACTTGTGAAAAATTATTAGATTTATCTTTAAAAATATTTCTATTGAAAATAAAAATTGGAACTTGTTGTTCCTATTAAATAATTTTAGAATATAGTTTTCTAAAATAAAAAAGAAATTTGGAGACTTAATTTAAAAGTTTTTCACTGTTTTTTTTGTTAAAAAAAAAGTGTGTTTTCCAATTAAGAAACAAGAAAGATTTTAATTGTACCACCCTTCGAATCCCAATCAAACATTTTCTCCTATTTGATATCAGTTATTATATATATTTTAGATGTTATTAATATTGTTCTCCTATTTTTATAGTTTTATCTTGTTTTCTGATTTTATCTACTAATGTATATTTTCACTTATATATATATATATATATATATATTTTATTTTGTGATGAATTGGTTAATTACTACCAAACACAAAGTATGATTGTATCATTCTCTATACCATACAAGCGGTTAATCATATCTTGTTAAGACCTCACTAGAGCACTTCCTAAAGAAGACAGTGTCTCAAAACTTCCCGTCTTATGCTTGCTAGCATCTTCAAGAACAATCTTGAGGTCATGAACCTACTTTCCAAATTAATCCTCACAACAGTCAGCTTGCAAAACATGGATCTCACTTATATTTTTATTGGCCTGACAAAAACCACTAACAGTTGTTGTATCTATAAACTTTGGGTAATGATTGATACCAAATAGTCTTGCACTCTTGCCTCTTTACTCATCAGCATCTTGCATGTAGATTGGTGCTGTGTGCGCCCAACAGCCACTGCAGGAGCCTTGGTTTTTGACTGGTGTGACAGGCTGACGGCATAATAGGAGATAATTTTTCCTTTTGACAATAGTAGGATTCAAACCCTACACTTCAGAATGCCTAGAGAAGAGTTACCATTTGAATACTTTCTCACTGACTTATTATTATTTTTATGTTGACATTCCTTTATACTATGTTTGGAAAGAGGGAAAGTGAGATAGGAAAGAAAATAAAAGTAAAAAATAAGAAAAGAAAATCACTTTTTCATGTTTGGAATGATAATGAAAAATAAGAAAGGAAGGAAAATAATAATTATTTTCTTTCAAATATTTTATCTTCAAAATGGTTAGACAGGGGAGAGAGAAGAAAATAAATAAAAATAAAAATAATTTAATTTAAAATTAAATTTTAGAAATAAAGTTATTAAAATAATAATTTAGTTATTTATTTTCTTTCCATCTTATTTTTTATTTTTCTAATTCAAATAATATAAAAAAATAACAAAAAAAAAATAAATTTATTTTCGTTCATATTTTCTCTTTTAATTTCTTGCCTCTCATCTAAACATATAGAGTTAGTTAATTAGTTTTTTTTTTTTTTTTTTTTTTTTTCATCCTTCATTTTCCCCATAAGAAAAACTACATTGGCCAAACTATATTCTACCACTTTGAATTATATTAGTAATTTCTATTTGATTGCATGTATGTTCTTTTTATAAAAAGAATTATATATGGAATATTTTTATACTAAATTGACTATAAAAATAATTTTTATTTATATTTTATGGCTGATATAAGTTAAAAAATTTAATTTGATAAAAATTTAAATATAAAATTTTTTAATATAAAATATTTTCACACATAAATTTAGTAGAGTATCATTGAGACAACTTTTTAAATTTTTAATTTTTTAATCTAGGACAATCTTTGAATAAATTTTTTCAATTTTTTAAACATTTCAGACAAACAACTGACAAAAAGCTCATAATTCACAGAACTCACCTTAACATTCGTCAAAGATTCTCCTCACCTACAATTCTTTTTTCTTCTTTTCTACAATTTTTTCTCAATTTTTTAAATATCAACTCTTTTCTATTTTATAATGTAGTCAGTTTTAAACAGGCAACAACCACCTCACTTTTGCAACTCCATTAATTTACCCTTTCGAAATTAGTTGGATTCATAATAGAACTCCAATTTGACTTAAAAACATCAAAGTCATTAGGAGTTCTCTCCGTTTGTGGGAGCTAGGGTTAACCTTTTTTTAGGGTTAGGGTTTCCTTTTCGTAGGTGTTTTAGGCTCGTTTCTTCTGATAAACGATCGGGTTTCTTCCCCTGTGATTGTTTTTGTTTGTCGTTGAGTCTTTTCTGTTAGGCTCTGATAGTTTTCGCCATGTTTTTTCGTTCTTTTGAACTGCGTTTCCCGTTATAGATAAACTCCCTTTGTACATTCTTTCCATTTGTTGATTAGGATTGTTATATTTTATTTTTTTATTTTGTGATCTCAGATTTTCTTCTTTTCTATTATTATCACAGGTGGCTTTGATTGCAGATTTCATAATTCTAGTCTTTCTCTCCCTCGGTGCGGAGTCATGAACACACGAGGTAATCCTAAAAATCCCCTTGTTGGAAGCGTGGATGGAATGACAAAAAAGAATTGGAGGCAATATTACTTAAACTAGATCCAAACATAAACTAAGGGCATAAGGAGTGGCTGTGTTTGGTAGGAAGTCTGTGGACAGAAAAACCTTTTAATGCATATGTGCTGATGAACACTATGAAATATCTTAGAAGGCAAAACAGGGATTGATGGTTAGAGAATGGGGGAAGAATCTCTTTCTGTTCAAATTTAATAATCTGCAAGATAAGGAGTAGGTGATGTTAAATGAACCGTGGTACTTTAATAATCATACTTTTCTTTTAAGGAAGTTACAGGAGAATAACAACCTTCATCTCTTTCACTCACAAAGGTGGCAATGTGGGTTTGAGCCTATAATGTCCTACTAAATTACATACATCAACGTACAACTTCCCTTATAGCATCGCGAGTGGGAGATCTTCAAATGATTAATAACAACGAAGACTGTATGTTTGGCTGCTTTCTCCATTTTAAGATTTATATGGATGTGACTCAGCCTCTGGTTTAGGGGAATGACCATTCAGTTTAAAGACCAATCTTGCTGGATTCCCCTTAAATATAAATCTTTGGTTATCTTTTACTTTTACTGTGGAAAGTTAGGTCACTCAATGAAGCAATGTCATACTTCGACAGAAAGAGATGATAGAGACCAATTGGTGATGTAATATGGCAGCTGGATGAAAGCCTCACCAATGAACCGTACACAAAGATCGACTTTGGGTAACCAAAATCCAACAAGAATACCTAAAGCACTATTTTTTGTTAATATAAGTAGGAGCCCCGAAAATACATCACATCATTGTCCCATCAAAATTCTTGATCCACCACCTAAACCAGCACCAGCCATTATACAAACAGACCCCACTTTATCACCCCATGTCCTTATCAATATACTTCAAAATTTTGGTATTTTACTATCCATACCTCGCCCTCTCAATACCCCAAATTTTATACATCCTCAAATAAACATAATAACCCACCCCATTCAACTAAACTATCCCAGCCTCATATCCCAACCCCAACACTAGCTCAAATGCCTGAATTCTTTTAATCAGCCAGTGACTTAAAACTGTTGCCTGATAGCTCACCAAACTTACATCTGGCCAGTTTCTACAGAAATGAGACCCTGATGAACCCTTTAGTCGATCCCGAGGAGTTAAACATTAACCAAAGGGATTTTCACATAACCATGCTAGTCTGCCATATAGTTCAGCCAACTTATCCCTAAAATCAAATCCGTACCCGGGTATACTAAGTTCAGTTATAGATACACACTTCCCTAAACCTTTTTATACCTTAGGCAAAACTAACCACCCTATAACCCACACCAAAATGATGCACCCAAAACCTCAAACCAGGAAATGCAAGTCTTCTTATAAATAAAGTGCCCTCTTCATTAAATAAAAAACTATAAGCCCTCCAAACCCATATATTCAACTTAATGCTGAACCAGAAAATCTCCCACTTTCTCAGAAGCGTAAAATTCCTCTCCTATCAGTTGATAACAATGAAAAAGAGGCCAGGCCAGTTGAGAAGAAATTCAAAGAAATAAAATTGTTTGATGTTGCTTATACTTATGATATATTGATGGAGGCTGCAATGCAGCCCCGCCGATAACCATAAATCTCCTATCTTAGAACTATCGTGGGCTTGAGAACCCATGAACAGTTCGGGTGCTTAAACAGCTTCTAAAATCTGAAGGTCCCAGCATGGTTTTTCTTATGGAAACTAAGCTTAATTCAAAAGAAGTACTACCATTACAAGAGAAATTAGGTTATCCAAATGGTGTGACTAGTAGTTATTATACTAGGAATAGAGGAAGGAGAGGTGGGCTTACAAGATTCAGTCCCACTCTCTCCATTATATTGATGGGATGGTAACTGAGCACAATGGGGGCACTAGTTGGCATTTCATAGGCTTGTATGGATGGCTTGAAGACCAAAATAAACATCTCACTTGGAAACTTCTTTATTCGCTGAATGAAGTGGATAACTCTCTGTGGTTATGTATGGGTGATTTTAACAAAATTCTAGCATATGAAGAAAAGATAGGTGGGCAGCAGAAAGATGACCTAAAAATTACAACATTTCATAATTCTCTCAGTAAATGTGGACTGAATGACCTGGGTTTCATAGGACTGAAATATAAATGGAAAAATGGGCAAGGAGAGGGATCAAATATTCAAGAAAGACTTGACCGAGGGGTGGCAAATTTAGAATGGATGATGCTGTTCCCTTTGGCCGAAATTATAAATTTTCCATGAATTGCATCTGATTACAGTCCTATTGTAGCGCACATTAAAGGGAAGCCTATCATGAACAAAAAATAAAAGTGGCCATTCCGATTTGAATCTATGTGGCTCTTTGATAGCGCATGCCGAAAGGAAATACAAAAAAGTTGGGATGCATCTGATAAGGCTTCAATGACTGACTTTCTTAGGAGAAAACTTGAAATTTTTAGCAAAGATCTAAAAACATAGGAGGCTAATCATTTTGTAGGTGTATCACAGAAGTTGGAGATGCTGCGAAAAGAATTAAGTCAACTACAAAAGAAAGACCAAACAGATAAGACTATCCACAAGCAGCATAGAATAGAGGGAATAATGAATCATATGGAGAAATGTGAAGAGTTGATGTGGCATCAGTGATCTCGGGTGTCGTGGCTTTAGGCAGTGGATAAAACACCTAGTTTTTCCAAAAAAGTGCAAATTCACGTAAACAAAGGAATTTCATCAGTAAACTTTTAGATGAAGAAGGGCAGTGGGTTGAAGATGAGTCAACCATTCAGGGGATTTTCCAGGACTATTTTTGCAGGCTTTTTTCTTCGACCGGTAGGAGAGACATGACTAGAGTTCTTGAAGCTGTTAATCCCACTATAACTGCAGCTATAAATGAAGACTTTCTAAGGCCTTTTACAAAAGATGAAATACGACAAGTCTTATTATAGCACCCTCAAAGTATTACATACACATGTCCATAATAATAATAATTAATCAACACGTGGCATAAGAAACGTTTCAAACTTAATTCTTTCATAAAGACAAATACTCAAATGTGCATACATAGTCCATCATACCACCTATAATTTACATAAGACTATCTTGTACATATAATGTCAATACATAAATGCCAAAATGATATGTAGGATGAAGGACGGTTGCACCAAACTCATTTCGGCCCACCTAAAACTCCAATGTAAGCTTCTGGCTTAGCTTAATCAAGACCTGAAAAATATATTTTTACAAAGGAATGAGCTTTCAACTCAATAAGTAATTATTAATATAGCAAAACATATAACACTTCTCAAGAACTAATTAAGGAAATATAAGAATTTTGATTCACAACAAGCTAAGAGAAATTTCCTGCAACATGTTGCACACGGCCATGCCTGAGTTTGAATTTCTTCATTTAATACGCACGACCATGCCAAAAGAGCACACAACTGTGCCTGAAAATAGAATTCTTTTACTGAATATGCATAGCCGTGCCAAAAAGATACACGGTCATGCCTAAATCTTGCATTTTTTCTATTGAATACACACGGTCGTGCCAAAGAGGCACACGACCATGCTTGAAGTCCTGAACCCAAATCTCTGTATATGCATGGTCGTGTATTGAAACTATATGGCGGTGTCCAAAAACCTATGCAATATCCAAAACATCACAAAAAGATATCTAAACACCAAAACTCAATTATTGGTGTAAAATATACACTAAATCACACCAATCCAAGTAATCCACAATCATAATCCTCACATTCACATCTTACATTAAATCCACATTCAATATATATATATATATATATATATATATATACAATACATCAATACATGCTCATGCACATTAGTTATCCAGCCAGAATCATCGTCACACATATTCCTTGCATATAGCCAACTTAGGCTTTATCCTCACAATCTCACATTTTTCATATATAAGTGGCCATTTCTGAGACTCTCTGCCCAGTTCAGTCTCAGTTCTCACACTTTTATATTTTTCACATAAATGGCCACTTCTGAGACTTTCTGCCTAACTCAGTCTCAGTTCTCACAATCAATAGAGGCTATCTACCCAGCCCAGCCCCACTATCACACGCATACCTCACATTCCTCACAATCAATCAATATTAATATGTATATTCACCGGCTTGCATAATTCAATACATGTGGCATCATTCATAATTCACCATAACACATTCCATCACAAGTTTTAATATTAATATATCTCAATTCATGTCACATCAATTGGCTTATACAAACCAAATATAGTCAAACAACTATAGTTACATGAGAATTAATATATATATACAGTTGTGCCTGAAAATAGAATTCTTTCACTGAATATGCACAGCCATGCCAAAAAGACACATGGTCGTGCCTGAATTTAGAATTTTTTTCTATTGAATACACACGGCTGTGCCAAAGAGGCACACGACCATGCTTGAAGTCCTAAACCCAAATCCCTGTATATGTACGACCATATATTGAAACTATATAGCGGTGTCCAAAAACCTATGCAACATTCAAAACATCATAAAAAGATATCCAAACACCAAACTCAATTGTTGGTGAAAAATATACACTAAATCACATCAATCCAAGTAATCCACAATCATAATCCTTACATTCACATCTCACATTAAATCCACATTCAATATATATATATATATATATAAACACAATGCATCAATACATGGTCATGAACATTAGTTATCCGGCCAGAATTATCGTCACACATATTCCTCGCACATAGCCAACTTAGGCTTTATCCTCACAATCTCACATTTTTCACACATAAGTGGCCATTTCTGAGACTTTCTGTCCAGCTCAGTCTCAGTTCTCACACGTTCATATTTTTCATATAAATGGCCACTTCTGAGACTCTCTGCCTAACTCAGTCTCAGTTCTCACAATCAATGGAGGCTATCTGCCCAGTCCAGCCCCACTATCACACGCATACCTCACATTCCTCATAATCAATCAATATTCATATATATATATTTCACTATTCTCATAAATAATACACATCAATCTATACCACATCAAGTGACTTGCATAATTCAATAAATGTGGCATCATTTATAATTCACCACAACACATTCCATCACAAGTCTCAATATTAACATATCTCAATTCATGTCACATCAATTGGCTTATACAAATCAAACATAGTTAAACAACTATAGTTACATGAGAATCAATATATATATATATATATATATATATATATATAAGAATATATTAATTATCACTTACCATAAGTATATACACATAATTATATATCAATTTCACAAAGCAAACATTAAAATTTCACCCAAACTTACTAAGTGCAATTTATTGCTCAAAGTTTATCTTCCAGAAGAGAAAAAGATCGATGAATCTAATGCTCCTTTACTTAATCCTTATGATATATATATATATATATATATATATATATATATATATATATATATACATATATTAATTATCACTTACTACAAGCATTCAACTCCTTCTAGAAGAAAAGCTCCTCCTATTGAGTAGGGTCTCCTCTATCCATTTTAAATCCTACACATAATTATATATCAATTTCATATAACAAACATTGAAATTTCACCCAAACTTACTAAGTGCAATTTATTGCTCAAAGTTTATCTTCCAGAAGAGAAAAAGATCGATGAATCTAATGCTCTTTTACTTAATCCTTATGATGCTTTCTGTAAACCATCTCCTTGATGGACCAGATCCATCAAGACTCTTGTTAGAAGACCCCAATCTTCTATCAAGGAGTACATACAGGCTTTAAAGTTTGATCACCATCTGATTATAGCATCGCAAGCTGAGCAATTCATCATCTTAAAAATTCCTCTAGAGTTTTTGAGGACCTGGCTTAGTCAGGGATACACTCACATCTATTTTGGTGCTATCAGATTAGGTCTTATTTACCATAGTAGGCCAGGGCTTCCAGTCTTTACCAGAATTGCTCTGTTAGACTCCTGTTATAAATAGTACTATCATGCAGTCATTGGTACTATTAAAACCTCTTTAAATAACAGTTCAATCTTTTTTACTTTTTTCCCAAACTATAACCTAGCCCTTTTTTATTCTAATGCTCTTTCAGCCCTTAAAGTTCAGATTCAGATAGCTGAAGCTGAACAAACCCCAAAATCCATCTCCGTAACTTTACACTATCAAATCGTGTATAGATTGCAAAACCATGCCATAAACCTTACCATTCTAAATATCCAAAATGAAGCCTTACTGATAAAAGTAGACTCTCATAATTCCCTATCTTGTGTCCACATCCCTAAGCAGCTGGCTAGGGAAGAATTACTAAAGCTCTTTCCTAAAAAGTGGATCAGCAATTATGAGAAGATGTATGAAGCAGTCCAATCTGTGTAGAGTACAGATCCTATTTTTATCAAAAAATCTGATGGATCTGTAGAGACTATCTTTAAAAAGCCTAATGAAGGTTTTGATGTGTTCAGAATGATATTCATGATCACTCTTTATCCTAAGGAGCATATTCTAGTTACATCATTTGACGATGAAGGAAGACCAGTTTATGCATTCAAGCGTAATGGTCATTGTTTCTTTGATGTATGTAGCTGCGATGATTATTGCACGATCTTTGATGATGAGGAAAAGGATTCAAAGAAGAAGACAAAGTGAAGGAAAGGTTGTAGTGAAGAGGACTTTCAAAGGAGATTTGATGATGGAGACCCTTCTGTGGGGACTCTGGGAGAACTATTATGGAAATATGATTATCTTATATTATATTCTTTTATATTACCAATCATGTCACACCTTATCCTTTAATTATTCCCAAATAAAGTAATCATACATATTAAATTCTTAATACACTTCTATGAGCCTTTAAGGTTATATTCGAACGCTTAAATGGATACATGAAATCTGTACAAATTTAAAACCTTTCTTCTTTACATCAGTAATATGGATTATAAACTTGTCACATCCTCAATTGATATATTTATCTTAAGGAGTTTCTATATCCATTCATCAACATTAATCACAATATCAGGATATATCAAGATCAAGCATACATAAATACATCATATGCACCATAGTGCTAACCATCC
>CATIWO010111963.1:0-12801 GCA_949673435.1 Macaranga tanarius | reverse complement strand
GGCAATCATTGTGGAAGCATAGCAGCAAGAGAATAAGGATTATATTAGCGGCATTGCCAATACCTTAGTCAATGAGAGTAGTCGAGAGAAAATGGAGATGGAGAAAATAAATGTATGTTGTTGTAAAAATATTAGATGTTTGTGATTTTATTGTAAATTTATTTTCAATTTTAAATTTTAATATAAATAATTTAATTCAAATAATTATTAACAAATGTAGCTTGCCATTTATTTGGGTCAAAATAAAATGGAAAAATTCATTAATAAGCCCCTGAACTTTCACGTTTTATTTTATTGAGCTCCTATTCTTTTATTGTATTTTATTAAACCCTTATACTGTTATTTCCATTTTATTAAATCCTTATACAATTATTTTTATAAACATTAAGGACTTTTGAAATATAAATAATATTACCAAAATAGCCCTCTTACTAATATTATATTATTAGTTAACTAGAACATTAACGAGCATTAGTAGTTTATTATTATTATTTTATTTTTTTTATGCTTCAAAAGTCCTTAATATTTATAAAAATAATAAAAATAATTATATAATGGTTTAATAAAATAGAAATAATAGTAAAAGAGCTTAATAAAATACAATAAAAGAATAGAGGCTCAATAAAATAAAACGTGAAAGTTCAGGGACTTATTAATAGGTTTTTCCTTTTTAATATTTTCTTTAATTATTCAAAATCCCTATTCACCATCCTTTTGGGTTTTCTCAAAGGTTTTGTAGACAAGTAAGACAAAATCATTTCATCTAAAAAACTAAAATTTTTCATTTAAGGTCCAACATAGCAACAATAATGACGTGGAAGGCTGATCGGTGTGAGCATTTGATCGGTTCGATCAAAACTGAATCTTACCCAAAACCGAATTAACTGAAATTTTAAATACAAAAACTGAATTGAATTAAATTCTTTAAAAAATCAAAGTAATCAAACCGAATAAATCAAATTTTGTAGACTAAAAACTGAACCAATTGAACTAAAACTAAATTTTTAAGATTATAATTTATTTTAATATTTAAATGATTATTATTTATATATTATATAAAATATTTTAAAAATAAAAATAAAATTTTGGTTTATTCGATCATTTCGGTTAACTAAAATTTTTATGAAAAACCGAACCAAATAAAAAATAATTTTGATTTTTAAATTTTGAAATCGAACCAAATGAAATTTAACTAAAGATAAAATCAAATTAACTGAATGATGGATTGGAATTGAACTAACCTCAAATTGAATGCTCACCCCTAAAGACTGATGCGACACCTATCAGTCCATATCTTGATGAGTCAGTAGCCCACATGGGTAAAAATAGTGCCACATCTGCATATTCTATTAATATTAATGAATAGGAGCAACTGTTTATTTTTAAATTATTTGCTAAACCCAATTTTTAACGATTGGGTTTATAAAACTTAATTGTAAAAATCTTATGAATTTTAAGATCGAAATTGTTATTGCCCTTTGGAATGCGTGTTTGACATATTCCAATTGTAGTTTCCACTAGAATTGAGTATGAGGCGGAAAAAATACCGAACCAAACTGAAAGATATTAAAACCATGCTGATTCGAATAATTTTAATTTCAAATTGGATCAAACCAAATTATATCTAATTTGGTATGATATTGGATCTTTATAAAAAACTGAACTGAAAATCGTACTGAACCATTTCGAAACCGTACCAAACCAAAACCTAAATATAGTACTGAACATTAATTTAATAAATAATATAAAAATATTAACAAAATTTTAATGAATATAATTATATACTTTTCATTATATTATCAACTAATATATATTAAATAATATACGTATAATATATGATAAAAATAAATATGCTTGTGTTTGCAATATAATAAATAAATTATTAAAAAAATAGTTTTATTAATTTCATTATTATTATTATCATCACCGTCATCATCAAGTAAAAATGCAGAATGTCTATTGTATCACAATTTTAAACTTAAAATATAAGAATAAAAAAAATTAACATTGTATAATTCTAAATTATTCAGTGAACAATAAATAATCAGAAATATCCATTATATCACAATTTAAACTTAAAATAAGAAAATAAGAAAATTAAAATTGTATGGTTCAAAATCTAATTATTATTAAATAAAAATATGAAATGTCCATTATATTTCAATTTAAACTTAAAATATAGAAATCAAAATATTAACATTATATGATTACAATCTTATAATCTATTAATTTATTTTTTTTCATTTGTATTAGATTTTATTAATGATCATATTAATTTTTGACAGAAAATAATATTATTATTTACAGTTTTATACTATAAATTTGTTGTGCATTTTTATTTAAACTTTTTAGATGAATGTGTTTAACTTTTTAAATTCTCGTTTTGAATCGTACTATACCAATCTATTTCGAAAAAACTAAATTTCGATACCGAATCATTTCAAAAATAAAATAGTACTAGTATCAAAATTTTTAAATTTAGTATAATACTAAAACTTTTATTTTTAAAAATTTTAGAATCTATATATATATTAAATTCTCAGCTTTAAAATTATTAAATCCAAATTTTGACACGTGTTTGTTCTCTTTATTTAGTAATCATCTCTATAAGCTTATGTGTTGAATTCTAAATATTTACAATATTTTCTTAAAAAATATATAAAAATTATTTAGTTAATTACTTAGTTAAAATAAACTTCTTTTAACCTAAAATTTCATTTAGTTTTTAAAATAAATTCCTTTTTATTTAATTAATTACTTATTTAAAATAAACTTTTTTTAACCTAAAACTCTATTTAATACTAAAAATAAATTCTTTTTTACCTAAAAATTTATTTAGTATCAACCACCATAAAACTATTAATATTTATTATATTTTAATAATTTAAAAATTAATTTATAATTATTTATCTGACATAATTATTTATTTATTTAATATTTAAATATATTATTTTATAAACATTCCGCTAGGATTGCCAACTAGTTGAATATCAGATTTTTATAACCCGTGCAGCTGTGCTCACTCCCAATTCATCCTTCCTGACAATTACATCACTGGACGCAATTCATTTCATTTTACGCACCGTTTTACCTTTCCAGCACTTCTGTCGCATGGATCACTCCTTAAACCCTTTTTATTTATTTAATCAAAGTTAATCTTTGAACCTCTAAAAATCTAATCTAACCATCAATTGTAATCTCCATTACTATCAGATCTTCTAATTGGTTCTCTTCAGAGCTCTGTACACAAATTTATGTGAAACACACTTCGTTTTCCTGTTTTTTATGAATACCCATTTAGAGATTTTTCTTGTTACTAGATCTGTTACTGTGATTCGGCATTGATTTGAGCATTGTTTTCGAATTTATTCCATTTAAGCATCATCGAATATGAACTCGTTAGATCTTTGCTGGATTTTGATATGATATGGATGTTGGATTGAATTGCGAAATACCCATTTGGAGAATCTGTTGTTTTTCAATGAGATTGAGTGCAATTGATGGGACCTGATTTGTATACAAGTGTTAAGCCACTTCTTTTGGTGTTTTCTTCTGCTGATTCTATTTGGAGTTGAGTTTTGGTTACTGGGTTCTCGTAGAAATCATGTTTTGGAGGGACCGTGAGCGGGACAATAAGGAACAGAACGGTGGACCTCCATGCGGTCAGGTTCGAGTTCTTGTTGTGGGCGATTCAGGTATTTTTTTCTCTAAGTTTGTAATTTCTTTTTCCTTTTGGTCGCCCAGTAATCTTTTTATGATTTCCAATGGTTTTTGGTTCTTAGTTTAGTTAGTTTTTTCCCTGTTTGTATTTGTAATACTTATGAAATCCTTATATAGATATGTCAGATTATAAGTATGAAGCTATGTGGCACTGGAATGTGATTTTGTAGAGCTTCATGTAGGATTAGAAATGCACCTTTACTGGACCTAAGGTCTCGTTCTTAAGTGTAGAACTCGCTCAGGGTAACTATTTAATAGTGAAATTTTCTGTAGAGGGTATAGAAGGTTATTGGGCTTTGATCTGAAAACTTATTACATCAATGAGGGTGAAGTTAGTGTGTCATTAATTGAACTTGAGATATAAGGGAAGTTTAAAGGATAGCATTATTTTATTTGTAAAATTAAAGTAAGTTTTAACCTTGCAATGTGAAAATAATTCATGTTTTTAATTTCTCTATGGCTTACTGTTATATTGGTACTTTAGTTCTCAGAAATGTTCTAAGAATCATGATACACACACATGATTATAGGCTAATTAGATGTACTTCTGTTTTTTTTCTTATTTAACCTTCATTATCTAATCTTAGTTGTTCTTTAGGTGTCGGGAAAACATCTCTCGTTCATCTAATTGTCAAAGGTTCTTCCACTGCTCGCCCTTCCCAGACCATTGGATGTACTGTTGGTGTAAAAGTAAGATTTAACTTGAATTTTTTACTGGATGGTATTGGGAACATTTAGGAGTTCAGTTCTTCACTCAGTGCTTTTACTGTTTTTCTTATGCAGCATGTTACTTATGGTAATTCTGGTAGCTCTTCAAGCAGCCTTAAAGGTGATGCTGAGAGAGATTTCTTTGTTGAACTTTGGGATGTGTCAGGACATGATCGATATAAAGATTGCCGGTCTCTATTCTACTCCCAGATTAATGGTGCGTCAAATTTTCTTCATTATATTGCAAGAAGTACATCAAAAACTCTCTACTCTTAATCATTCAACAAATTTAACTTTTTTCTAAAGCTAATCCTTTGTTTTACTAGTGATTGCATGACTTCCATGTGGGAGTTTCCAGTAAGTTAGAGATTTTTGGTTTTTTTATGCTTGGAGCCACCTAACAGTCAGATCTTTGCGGTGAAATGTATTCTACCAGGTGTCTTTTTGTTTTTTTGTTTTTTTTTTTTTTTCTTTCAGGTGCCTTCAGTTTTGAAGTTTTAGTGAGTGTATTTCGTTGAAGGTTTGCACTGAAGAGTTCAGATATAGAAGATGGTTTAGAGAATTCTTTCCACATCTTTTAAGAACAATAAATTTGATAATTCCACGTACTTTTGAGTCTAATCTGCTAATAGGAAGTTATATTTCATAGAGCTGCTTTTAATACCAGTTGCTATATGCATTTCCGTCCTTTTTCTTCGAGAAATTTTTCTTTCCAGCTTTTCTCAAAATGGCCCATGGTGCTGATGTCGTTCAACAGTAATCAGACACTTAAATTCTGCAACTTTATTTTCCATTAGAATTATTGGGATGCTCATACACCTTGCAATGTTTTCCATTTATGCATATTACTTAGAATTCCCAGTTAAACTTTGTCAGGGGTTATTTTTGTCCATGATCTTTCCCAGAGGAGGACAAAAACAAGCTTGCTGAAATGGGCATCAGAGATTGCTTTAACTGGGACATTTTCAGCTCCTCTCAGTTCTGCAGGTCCAGGTGGTATCCCTGTCCCTTATATTGTTATCGGGAACAAAGCTGATGTTGCAGCCAAAGAGGGAACAAGAGGAAGCAGTGGCAATCTTGTTGATGCAGCTCGCCAATGGGTTGAAAAACAAGGTTTGCTTCCATCCAGTGAGGAACTTCCATTGACCGAGAGTTTTCCTGGCAGTGGAGGCCTTATTGCAGTGAGTATTTCAACTTATGCATTTACCTATTTTGTTCTGTCTTTGATTGACTGTCTGTGCTTGTGTTAATATCTGGATGAAATAGTACAAGACATCATGAATTCTCTGATATATGACCTTTTTATCTTGTTCTGAATATTTCAAGGCTCTGTTTAGTTACAGAAAACATTTTCATTTTCAGACTTTCTTTTTTCATTTCCTTATTTTCTAACTTTTCATTTTCCAAATAGAAAAAATAATAAAAAAAAAAACTTTGGTGGTTGTTGCTGCTGTTGGGATTTGATGTGTGGTTAAATAAGTGAACATTGGATCTTTTTTTTTTTCTCAGAAATATATCATTTAAAGTAAAATTGAAAAACTATGCAAATGAATTTCCACCACTAGTTATAAATTGGAAAAATCTGAAAATTTATTTTCAAGTTATTTATTTGGAAAAATTTCACTACTAAACATTAAACTCCATTTTCCATTTTTCTTAAAATAATTTTTTTGAACAGAGTCAACAGGCAAAATTTTCCACAACTGAACGGCTCCAATATTTTCTTTAATTTTCTTTTCCAACTTGCTAGCTCAGATTCTGTTTCTGCAGAAGTGCTTGCTTTGCACAAGTGTTTACAATTTCCTTGCTGTTCTTTCTTCATTGTGTTTACTGTGCTTATTGTCCTCTTCATTGGGAAAGCAAAGATTATGGAGGAGTTCATTCTATTTAATGAGTATTTACAGAACTTGACTCAACTGGACCCCAATTGCAATTTAGTTGGATGGCTGTTTAGACCTTTATCTGCATAGAGGTTTAAAATTGCTAAAAATTCTATTATACTACCTCACTCAATGCCCTCTTAGTTGTGCCACTTGCATTCTTGTCTCTTGCAACCCCTGTTTACTTTAATTTTCAGACTGGTACTTTTATTGGTCTATGAAACTCATGTTTCAACTTTCAACTATCTCCAATTCTTAATCATCCTACTCTCACATATTTCATAATAAGACTACCTCCAACTTCTTAGCTCCTAGATGGGGACACATTGTTCATAAACTCTCATGCCTTCCTGTCTTCTTTTCTGTTATGTATCTCTGAATTCTGTATGCAAATTGTCATGTGATCCATTTATTTAATTTCTCATTTTTGCCTCTGCTTCTAAGCTTATGATGGTTTTTGGAAGATTACTATGTCATATCTCTTACTAGGATGGAAACTGGGTTTATGATCTATTTTCAGCTTGTGATGAGAACATTACTTCTTCAAGATCTTTTATTTATATGCTTTCTGAATTAAGATGAAGGAAAGTCTAACTGACATCAGGCACTGCAGTAATTTGGACCGGTCAGGATGGGCGAGGGTAAATCCTAGTGAACTTTTCACTTCAGCAAATACTTTAGGTTGCAGTTCATCTTTATGTTTACCTTATTAGGAATTTTTCCTCTGGGATATATATATATATAAATATATATATATATATATATAAATATATATATATATATATATATATGTAAACGGCTTCTGTATTGTAAAAAAGAAGTGATTAATGCTTATAGGATGTTGGATATCTCTGTTTTTCTTTCTTGTATTTCTTCTCCTTGTTTCACATCTCTTGTTCCTTTTTTTTTTTTTCCTGATCATTATCATCTTGTCTTCCACCTTTTTCCTTTCTCTTTCTGTGCTTGGGAGGATTTGAAGTCCATCCTTGTTTTTTTCCTCAAATATTTTTTCTCTCCCAGTCTTTCTACCTACTTTTACTGAGTCTGATACATTTGTTTTAGAACCTTCCTTCTTTTGTTTTTACCCTTTAAGTTTCCAACTCTTGCTTCCTTATTGTCAAGAAAAATTATGTTTTAGCAAAAACAAGAACATGAGTAAATGCAAGGTGGGGAAGCTTAGGAAGTACGAATGCTGAGAGTAAATAGATTGTATGTTCAATCATCAAAATATTGAAACATAGACAATTGTCATTGATGCAACTAGTTGAATTATAGTATGATTCCCAAATTTGAGAAGGCCAGAGGATGTTTGAATCTGGAGGATGACTTTGGAAAATGCTATGAATAATCAGTGGGAAACTAATTTTTGGGCAAACCATGTTCTTATGCACTTTGTTTAAGTTAGGTTTACAAAAGAGTAAAGTAGTGAAAATCCTTTTGAGGCATGACCTCAAAAGCTTTTTGGTCCTGCTGTTTCAGAATTATCAAATCTATTACTTATACTACAATCAGTGGAGAGTATACCCCATTTTGGGAGAGTAAATGATGTTACTGTAATACAACAATTCAAGGACTGAAAGAAATGTAGTGCTATATAAAAATCTCATGGATGAAATATGTTAATTTTGAAACAACAGGGATAAACTACTTTTGCAAAAATCTAAGTGTTTTTAGTAATTTTGCCTAAAAATAAGATCCAATATTATTTTGTGCTTACAAGATAATGGCATCTTGGATTCTATTGCAAGGCATTGGACAACACCAATGGTAGTTTTTGTTCGTGGAAGATTGTGGTTGGCGCCTGAACAAACATGGCAATTGTGGATGTGGACTTTTGCACATTGATTTTTCATTGTGGAAAATTTAACGAAGAGGGTTTTTGTACGCTTGCTTCCTAATCTTGTACGCACGTTCAGGATGTGGGAGCAATTTATCTCTTGCTCTATTACAGGGATTTGTGGGCTTACTGTTCTCTTTATTAGGGGATCAAATTGGCATTTTCTATAACAGTTATCCAGTTGACTAAGAACTGATATTGTAAGGAGGGAAGACCACATGTGGGATGGGCAGCAACCCCATATTGTGTTACGTGTGCTTCTGGTTGAAATAAGATGGTTGCTTATTTGAAATGAGCAGATGCCTTTAGATTGCTTTTCTTCCAGAATGGTTTTATATAATCCAAGGACTGCCCTTGTATCTTTAGCAGAATTTCTCCACTTTTTTCAAAGGTTAGGATATAGATCAACGCCAACTTGGTGGTAGAGCATTGGTCTGGTATTGTGCAGCAGCCAGGGAGTAATTGTGATACACACTCCTTGGTTGGCTTCTGAATGTTCTCCAGAATTTAATTAGTTGTTGATGGGTAGGTGAACAGATTTTGGAAGCATAGAAACAGTTTTCTGCATAAAATAGTCATTATGTTTTGCTTTTTGCATATTCTGTCTGTGTTCTACAGGTCCAAAACTACAAGCGTTTTATGCAAGTTTCCTGTGTGATGAAAATGCTTTTCATCACTTTTATTTGTTCCATTTATATTTTATATCTGTAGTATGTCTTTGAGAAAAGATGCATGCACTTATTCAGTATAACACGGATCCATTTTGTTGGGAGTCCCTTTATTTTTCAGCTTGTTTATTGAACGTATAAGTAGCAACTAGTTAGTTACTTTTGAATGAGTTGGTAAAGTTCCGATAGTAAGTGGATCTGCTGTATCTAAGTGAATTTTAGATCTGGCTGCTGACATTGGAGCAATAGCTATATCTGCTATATTGAGAATAAGCTAATCCAAACAGTTGTTAACCAATCCCTTACCATTTTTTTAAACCTGCATCTTGATCTATTTGTTTTATTTGGACAGGCTGCCAGAGAAGCAAGATACGACAAGGAAGCTTTGATAAAGTTTTTCCGCATGGTCCGTAGTCGCAATTATTGTGTTATTTGTTCTAGCATTCCTTTTCATTCTGGATAGTCTGATTTCGATTGGACGACTCTGTTTCAGTTGATCAGGAGAAGATATTTTTCTGATGAGTTAACTGCACCAAGTCCGTGGTCTGTTTCTCCGGTTCAGAGATCTGTCCAGCGTTTAGATGAGAATTCAAGTGATGATGATCAATTTTACAAGAGTACACGGTATGTGATGCTGAATATAATGTGTTTGCTTCTTGGGGTTTGTGACTTGGGGAGGGGTTGCACTGAAAAATTTTCCATTTTTCTAATGGAATAAAGAAAAGAGTTTTGGCTTTTTTGTTGTTAAATTGATTGCACGCCCTGTTGCATTACTATACACTTCCATACTAAAACTCATGCAATTTTCTTTTCACATTTTGCACTTCATTTTGTTCAGTTTTTGTAACATGAGAGATTTTGATGATTGCAGTTTATCTGGTGATCTGTACAAATACAACATGCTTCCTCCCCTGCCAGCTCAACGGAATCTCACACCACCTCCTACTCTCTACCCACAACAACCAGTTTCAGTTACTGAGAATTACAGCTTCCCAAGATTTTCTCTCAGTGATACCCAAGAAGTAAGCAATACTGCTAGATCAAAGCGCTTGGATATTAATGTCTGAGGATCTCTACCTCGGATTGCTGTCGCGCAGAATGTAACGCCTACCTTGGGGTGTGCTATCATTTGATATTTGTATTCTTTCCATCCTATTTCATTTTGTAAACCGATCCATTGATTTTTTTTTTCTCTTTTTTTTATCTACAGCCATAAGGGGTTTTGGGTTACAGTCCGGTCACATATTACGTGTATATTGATTGATTGTAGGCAAGTATTGTCGTCTTCTGATTCACTGTCAAAAATAGAAGCCTCATCTGTTTTATGATAAATGAAAGTAAGATATCTTCTAGTTGCTTTGGTGCCAAAGTTATTTTTGGTACATGGAATTTTATTTTTTGGAACAGATGTTAATGAGCAGATTGTTGCTCCTATCCAGTTTATTGCTTCTATGATCACTTAATATTGCGCTTCCAATGTCGACTGCTGGAATTTTATTTTTTGTCAAAAGGCTTAGTTAGTTACAAAATAGCCACTAATCTAAAACAGGTACCACAAACTAGCTACCAAAGAGCTCTAGAACATTTACTAATACCCACTTAATCTAGGATGACATTCTCCTGAAGATTTCTTTGCATGATAAACCCCCCCTCATTCTATATATTTTTCTACTAACTCTTGATGTCTGACTAAGGCCCTAGTTAAACAATCTTGCATTAAAAAAAAAAACAATTAAATTTGACTTTGCATGTGGACAACAAAAATGGTAAATATGGTACTGTTTTCAGTTTTCAAGTGTTAGATTTTTTTGAACAAAGTTTTAGATAGATATTTTTGAACAAAGTTTGAACAAATACAATTTCATGAGGAGATGTATTTGATTGATTGGTACAAGCAAGCAAAGCCGTCCAACGATATTTAATCCAAAAGAACCCAAAAGGAAAGAAATATTTCATTTAAAGCTCAACATGTTGATGAGACTCCTCATCATTTGACAGTTTATCCTTCACCTTATGCACTGCTTCTCCTACAACTTTAGCTGCTGATTTAGCAGATTCCTCGGCTGTGATTTTGCTCGCCTCAAAGCTTTTCTCTGCTGCATCCTTCATATTTCCTCCAGCGCTGCCGCCACCTTTTTTCATTTTTTGTTCTTGACCTCTAAAACTGATATTAAACCCCCGCAAAAATTGCAAATCCACATTACAATAAGTTCAAGGTTATGAATAAAAATAACACTAACCAAAAAAAATAAATAATAAGCATGAAGATTATTATTATTAAAGTATTATCTTACTCTAAATTTGGAGGAAAAAACTTCAATTGAAAGTCTTGAATGATGGCTTTAATTTTATCCCAAGAACTTTTATGAGATTTCTTCAATGTGATAAGTATGTCCATTGCCATCTTTGCAAGAGGTGGTTTCTCCGGCATGTCTTGGGCATTGTGTCCTCCTCCTTCTCCAACAACTGATATAATATGAATATTTGATACATTGATCAACAACAAAATAGTAATAAACCATGCAGTGCTGCTGCTACTTCTTCTTCCACATTTATTATCCATGCTAAAAATTAAATAATTTTATAGCAAATAAAAACAAGAAAAAACCAAAAGCAAAAAAAGAAGAGTTTAGATTGCAGTGGATTTGGCTTGGTACTTTCTTGTTTTTTTCCCCCTTTTGGGTGGTTTTGTGAAGTTTCTCCACGTTCTATCTTTGCGTGGGAGTTGCATCTTTTTTTGGGGATCTCGATTTTGAACACTTCAAAACACCTGTCATTTGGGAAATTGTCTTCTAGTATAAACGATAAACTTGCATGCACTGTAGCATGAACTGCTATTAGAGACCTACCCCCCCCCCCCCCCGACTTCAGAAAGCTCCTTTAGTATTATATAACTGAAAAAAATCATAATGGATTATTAAAAAAATTATGTTATTACCCAACAGGATGTTGATGAATTGACATGAAACTCTTACAGCTTAACCAGAGGTCTTGAGTTCGAGCTCTGGGTATGCAGCTACTTTAAAACTCTTGGAGTAGAGTTTTGCCGCCCTTGTGGTCTTGCCCGACTCGAACGGAGATTAGTCTGGATGTGGTACGGGCTTAAACCCATTCAGGACACTTCGTGGTCGAACAAAAAAAATTATGTTATTTAATTTTTACACATAAAATTTTAGATGTTCAATTAATTTATATTTGATTTGAGTTAATTTAAAATTATATAGTATTTTTGAATTGAACTAAACTCTATTTGATTGTTTAAAGGGATTTTTTCAAAAATAGCCAGAAAATCAAAAATAATATCAAAAGTCACATTGATCAAAAGTGTTTTCAAAAATAGCTTTAAGGAGGTTTTTTTTTTTTTTTTCAAATCTAGACTATGGCTCTTCTAGAAGCTGTTTGACTATTCTTAATATGTTTGACTCTTGTAGAATCTGTTTGATCATTCCTTTTTTTTTTGAATCAATTTTTTTTTTTGCTACTTTCTTCATTTTTTTCTCAACATTTTTTTTACTAAATTTTTTTTTTCTATTTTTAAGATACTATTTTTTATCAATATTTTTTTTGCTCATTATTTTTTTAAACTCAATATTTTTTCTATTTTTAAAGTACTCTTAACATTTTATTTTTTTCTCAATATTTTTCTTAGTGTTGTTACTCAAATTTGATCCTCCTGAGATACAGTTCCAATGGTCCAACACCACACTGTTTCTCATTCATTGGTAAATACTGTAGCAGCAGCTTTCTGTTTCTTCTTATGTCTTTTTCTTGTAATTTTCTTTTGCTGTAGTTTAGATAATTAAGATATTGATGCATATATAATTCTATGTGGTATTCGGGTTTATGGGTTTCATTTACTTTGACCAACCCTCGATGGTTCATCATTTTTTATTTTTTATTTTTTACTTTGTATCGTTCTCTCTAACTCTCTGCATTGTTTTATTTTTTAGTTCAAATTTTATCTCTTGTATTTTATTATGTTGTTGTT